>VSMD01132448.1:0-123663 GCA_008750895.1 Mirza zaza | reverse complement strand
TTAGTTGGCCAATTAATTTCTTTCTATTTATAGTAGAGATGGGGTCTCGCTCTTGCTCAGGCTGGTCTCGAACTCCTGAGCTCAAATGATCCGCCCACCTCGGCCTCCCAGAGAGCTAGGATTACAGGCGTGAGCCACCACGCCCGGCCAGTTTATTTACTCTTAAAACTAGTAAATTTAAAGCAATAGAAAAATTAATAAAGAATAGTCATGATACATCATTGAGTGAAAAGATGGAGTTAAAGACTAATAATGTGTAGAGTATAACATACTTTGAATAAAAACATTACATACATACATCTATTTGTGTGTCCCATGCCATTGTATACCTCCCATTGGGAGACTAGAGAAGGAGAACTTAAGAGTATTAATTTGACTGTAGACTCTTTTATATATTTTGAGTTGTTACAACATGTACATCTTACTTTCATAATTCAAATAACTAAAATTTTATAAAAGCAAATGCCCCCAGATATCTATAGATATAGACATATATACACAAATCTGTGTGTGTCTATTTTAATAGACACAGAAGAAAAACTATATGTACATGTCTATTTTAATTTAAATGGAATTAGGTTTTATATATGCATACTTACATTGAAGATCATATGGAAATATGAACTCCTGTCATTCAAATGCTTTTGTGACTTGTACAGTGGATTAAAAATATATGAATTTGGAGAAATGGAAGGCAAAAATTCACAGCATCCTCTAAAGAGAGAATTGTAAAGGACAGGATGATAGCTGAAAGAACGGCTTGGAGGCATACTGCTTTTTTTATTTTTTCCCTTGGAGTCTATACCTGGAAAGGAAAAGCTCTAGGTCTGGGAATTTCTGTGGTCATAACTCAGAAAAAAAATGCCAGGTCAAGTATTATTTCATTTTGGAGAGACCAAGCTTGCGTGAACACGACACTCTGTAGTTTAGATTTATCTAGAAAGACTCTTGTTTGTCTTTGATAGCTGGGACTGGAGGGAGGGGATGAGAGAGATTTCTAGTTTGAGGGGAGAGGAAGGTTACTGGAAAGGGTGGCAGACAGTGAGAAATAGGAAGTTGAAATGGAGAGGATGGTGAAACTCTCCCTGTGGCAACCAGAGCTGGGCCAAGTAATGAGCCTGACCATGTCATTACTCACCAGGATAGAGTTTAGCCTGTTATTTCCACACACTGTAGTAAAGTGGACTCTGACCATCTGGCCCAGGACATGATGGGGAGGAGTCACACGGGGCAGGGCAATGTTCCCAGAAGCCTCGTCTCTGAAGAATAAACCCTTAATAAGCTGGGTGACAGCAATGGCAGGAAGTTACTCAAATATCAGCAAAAGCAATCAAATAAATGTGGATTTAGGGGCTTCCTTGCATCTTAAGTGTTCCTGGCATTGGTTTTCCTAACCGTTAACACTCTTGCACATACCAGTGCTCAAGGATATTATCTACACTCACCTCTGTTCCCATTTTTTTACTAGAAATCATGTACCTTTGGGCATGAATAGGACTTTACAAACAAAAGATCTGAATGAGAACATTTATGTCTAACATTCTTCTACATTCCTGAGGTTCAAATTAGGGCAGGTACCAGATATTTCATGCCATCTCATTTCTAACACTGGCCCAAAGTATCTAGTCTTAAGAAGTCCCTTGGATCTATTGGCTACTAATTTATTACTTTTTTAAAATTAAGAACGGGTGTTGAATTTTTTCAAATGCATTTTCATATATATGGAGCTGACCAAGTGAGTTATGAGATAACTTTGTTTAAGATGTCCTTATATTTCAAAACTTTTACTTCATATATATTTAATCTTGTCATAGTCTAAAATTAGAAGAATTTAGGATTCAAATACTTTTTTTTTTAAAAAAGCCACTTGGCCTTGCTTTTCTACCTGTGAAAGAAAAATGGGGTTTATTGACACAACCCCAAGAGGTTCTGGGAACGGTCACTGCAAGGCACTTGGAAGAGAAATGGGAGCTCAATTCTGTTCCATCCCCAAAATTCCTAGGCATAATGGCAAGGTGAAAGGCTGTCTCCATTAATCTCCTTGGGTAATCATTTACGAAGAGCATAATTTGTAAAGCGCTACAGAGGCATAAACATCAGAAGTGACTGTTGCCGATGCCCTCTGGGTTCCATCCACCAAAGAATTTGTCGTTAGAACACTCTAGAAAGAAGAAATTAGACTGGTTCACTTTACAAGCGAGTGAAGCAGCAGCGGAATCTGTTTTCAATCCTTATTCACTTCTTTAGAGAGCTCCTTCCTCACTGGAAACAACAGTGCACTTTCTAGCACAAGTCATTTGCCTTAACTTTTTGACTTTATTTTCCACAAATGGACGTCAACTCTGAGCCCCACCCCTTCCCCCCAGCTCTTGGCAGCACCTCCCTCCCCACAGAAGTGGGGCAAAGACCAAGGCTGTCACTGACTCCCCTCACGTACATCTGGCTCGCGCCAGGGACAAAAACCAAGTCTGAAGACAAAGAAACAAGTCAACCAACCAGCAATTCTTTCCCCCAGTGAATTCCTAACTTCGATTTTCCATCCCGAGAGACGTAACTGGTGGTGAAACAGAGAGGCCCATGTTGCAGAGCTGGGGACTGGGGGGCCAGGGTCTGTCCTGAAAGGGGCCTCCCGGTAGAAGGAGGGTTGTCTTTGGTCTGGTCCTGACCATTGCCCCTCCTTCGGTAGATGGCTCCATTTTTAGTACACACTGGCCATATTCCCACCACAAAGCCAGCCAGTGGGGGACTGTCAGAAGTCTTGCGGTAACACTGGAATTTAGTTTCCATAAAAAGTGGAGCAAGGAGTCTCCTGAGAGAGTCTGAAGATCTCTCTTCAGATCTGGAAACTCAGCCTCAAAACAACCTAAATCCAGAGTTTAACTTATCTGAGCTTGGCTCTCAAATATAATGCATTCAGAAGCCTATATTCAGAAATACTTTCTTTTATTTATTTTCATGTGGTGTTGCCTTCAGTAAACATTCATTTTTTAATTTTCAAGCCTGCTTCTGAGTTTCTAAAAGGAATATTTTTTTCCCCACACACTGGAGAAAGAAGGAAGTCAGAGTGTACTGGGGCCAGTGGCTAGTGTCAGTAAGACATGGGCCACTGATGTGGGAGCCAGTGACCACGTATGCCTGGGACAAAGACAGGGTAGAGCCATCGACCCAGAGTTCCAGGGAAAAATTGGATTCCCTCTCTCTGCTTGGAAATTCTATCAATGGTCACTTGTATTACAAGGCTGTCTATTCATCAAAAAGTATAACATTGGTTATGGGGAGATAAAGCCTGTGGTTTATGGCAATGCCAAAACAAAAGGGACCACAAATAAAGGAACTGGTAAAGCTCTTTGAGTCCAGCATGATGATTGTTGCAGATCAGACTCTGAGGAACCGAGAGGAAAGGTGTCCTGCCCAAGAGCTTGCAAAAGAGAAAGTAAGAAGATCACAGGTTGTCAGAGCCTCTCCCAGTTCCACACCCTCCCTCCCTGCCTTAGTGAGGCTCCTAGGTGGTGTCTGTCCCACATCTCACTCTTGAGGCCTGCCCAGCTTCCCAGGGGAGAGATGAGTTGTTAGCAGGATCACTGGAAGAAACATCTCAGGGCTCAGACTCAGAACCAGGGGGAGTGCGCGCTTCCCTCCCAGCCACGGGCCATCACCAGACCCTGATGAAGAAGGAAGCAGGATTCTAGATTAAAGGGTCTTGTGCCAACCCCCGCCAAACTGAGTCTCTGAGAGGATTGACCACAGGAGAGATGGGAGCAAGATGGGGGAGGAAAAGAAGAAGGGGGAAGGTAGGGGGGTAATGGTAGAAGAAGGAGGGAAGAAAGTAACAGGAGGCAAGAAGATGAAACATAAAGGAGAAAAAACAAAGCGGAGGAAGGAGAGGGAAGGGGGATTATGAAACAAGAAACAGATTGGAGCATATCTTTTTGTTACTGGTTCAGAAATTCCAAATCTGAGCATCACATGGAGTCTGCTGTGTGCACCAAGGAGCAAAAACACAGTGGGTTCCTTGCACCCAGGGATCCCATTCTCATCCTGAGCAGTCAGAAGAGGCAAGTCCTTCTCAGCATGCCATCTGCATGCTGAGAAGAGGGTGGACGAGGGACTCTCATTGCCTGACCTTTGACAGATGCATCTCTGGCCATTCCATAAATCCTATGCTAAGGGTGCTTCCCCACCCTGGCTCAGAGAAAATGTTGTAGGCATGCATGTTCTTTGGTGACTTTTCAGACGGAAACTCTACTGAGAAGCCCCTAAGCCCCTTAAACAGATGTATGTGTTAATGTCCTTTGTCCAGCCAGGAGCCGCCTCCAGCTTTGCTTTGCTGAAGTCTGTGGGTGCCTTTGAACTTTAAATCGATTCCAGATTCTGTGTGAGTGCTGTGAGTGGCAGCATTCAGCCAGAAATGCTTGGGGCTGCATGAACAACAGCAGCTACAGAGGCTAAGAGGCTGTCCTTCTCCCTGATTCTTGCCACAGTTTGCCCTCTAGCTCTCGAATTCACGGTGCTAAAAGGGGCAGAGATGCCAGATTGAGACGCTAACCACTTGTGGAGTCTGTTAACATCTGTGAACACTGGGCAGACCCCTGGGCAGGGCCCACCATGGACCTAAGTATCTGCGGGCCTCAGAGGAGCCCTGGGAAAAGACTGAGCGAGGCAGACAGATGAGCTGACCAGAAACAAAGTCCTAGTGTTCCGACGGGTCTGAGGTTTATGAGTACAGCTTCGTGTCTGTAATTTGGATGTTTTCCCTGTGAAGAGAGATTCTCAGAGTAGTAAAAGAAAACAAAAGTGAAAGAACTGTTTATGCTCAAGCTCTGCTTTGGTGAGGCTTTGACAAACTGTAAATCACGAGGGGAGGGAAGCGTTCTCCCCCGGCGAGAGCGCAGATGGGCTTGGGAGGGAAGGCGATGGGGAAGGCTTAAAAGTGAGGTCCAAAATTGTGTGCTGCTTTGACATTGGGTGAAATCAGGAGGGCCTCAAATGGCCTAACTGCAGGTTCCTCTCCTCACGCTGCTCCCACCGATAAGGTCCCCTCGCCAAGCAATATTATGGGATGGACCCGGTGCTGTCCTGCTTATCCTTGATTCGTGGGTTTCGGTTCCCTGCCAGCCTGTGGAATTATTCAAATAAGCCAATCATATCCTCCCATGGGAAGCAAGGGCACTTCGCCCTTTCGCAAGGACAAAGCCTATTTCCCATACTCGGGTTGTTCGTTTTGTTCCCAAGTGCAGCCCTGTGTGGTCTTGCTCAGCGTGCAGTGTACTCCTTTGCCAGACTGTGAGTATATGTGGCTCATAAACTGTCAATCTTGTCTGTCCAGTGTCAGACACTCCCATAACACTAGGGCAAGAATTCCTGTCTCACCAACCGGGTGACTAGGAGGTGACCAAACCAGGGCTTGGGGCTCCCGCATGCTAGCAGTAATGCTGGGGGTGCCCAGTGCTGATGGTGCCACCTGGATGCAGCAGAAGGAAGTGCCAGCAGCAGGAGATGGCAAAAGCAGCTTTGGGAACGCCTTGCATAATGTGCTTTTCAGGGACATCGACATTCTAATGGTGAAAACCTGCAGAAGAGTGAGCAGCTAGTCTCCATTTCCTGTGGAGTAAGAGACTGTTCTGGAAAACATGCCTGGTTTCTAGTCTTTATTAACTACGTAACCTGGGGAAAGTCATTTCCATTTCTCTGAGCATCGATTTCCTCTTCTATGAAATGCACGCTGCAAACCGGACTGCAGGTGCATGGGTGGAAAGGCTGATGTCAAAATTTTGGTTGAGGAGATGGAAACTGAAACAAAAGAACCTCACATCTATCAATTCACGCATTCCTGTCGCAGCCCCACTCCCACTGCACTCATCTCTGCCGCTCCAACATCTCCTTTCTTGCTTACCCAGAACCCAGGTGAAGTTAGAGTTTAGGGAAAATATTTTGCACAAACTGAGCTCTGTGCCAAATTATAAAGGCATGGGGATGACAGAAGAGAAATGAAAATGTTCTCTAGACAAGGTGCCTGGGGAAATGGGTCTGGCTTGAATAAAAGTTCCATGTTGGGGAGAAAGAAGAGATGCATTTGGAGTGAGAAGAGATGGGCAGGGAAGATGCGGCTGGAAATGAAAATCTGGCAAGGATAAGTGTGTGTCACCTGTTTGCTGGGTGGTCACAGGCAAGTCACTTAACTAGGCTAGATCTGTGAGACTAGGATGTGTGCACAGTGTTGGCCACCTGGCTACATTGTACCTAGGTTGTATGGCAGTGTGGCTCAGAAGCAGTGTCACTTCCCCTGGAGAAAGTTCTCTCAGAAATACTATTGCTCCCTGAGGAGTTTTATGATCCCAGGGATATGTTACAAAGTTGTAGTTTCCCCCTGGATGGTAACCAGACTGTGTGTAAGGGATTTTGATGGGTTATCTATGGGGTGCTTGGTGGCGTCTGTTACGGTCTCAGACAGGCAGGACGCAAGCCCCTTTGGTCTCCACGTTGCTACTCCATTTCCCACCTTTCTCTAGATGCCAGCAACTGACCCAAAGATTACCAGTTTCGAGTGCGTACAGTTTGTTTCTACAATCCCTTCTATTTCCATTGTTTGGTGTCTCTGGACAGCTGTGATATCTGTGTTTCAATGATGGGGCATGCATGTGCGTTTTTTGCCACAACCTGGAAGTAGCTGGGTCAATAGATCTGATCTCATGCTCATTGTGAGAGCTTGGTAGAATCCTGATGCTTAGATTAGCCACAGAGAAGAACTCTGGGTCTCTCTTGAAGGCTAAGAATGTGACTCCAAAGTGCCACCAGGTTCCCTTACCAGCATTTACATACACACATGGAACATTGGGATTAGAAGCCACCAGAAGGCAGGAAAAATGGCATCGCTGATAATGCAGCATCCACCTACAGGTAGGCACTTAACAAAGATCCTGGACAAAAGTAACATTTCTTATGTTATACCACATTATGTATTATTATGGTATCAGTATGATGATGATGGACACCTGGATTTATGTCATGTTCAACTATCAATGAGTCAGTTGCAAAACAATCAGCATGCATTGGATTTGGAAATACTCTAGTATTCCTGAGATGAACTAAGAGTGAAGAAAAAACAAATTTTGAAGATCAGAAAGAAGCACCAAAGTCAGGTGAGTCTGGAATTTCCTTAGGAAGGGGCTTCCTTAGTCCTTCTGCCTTGATAATAATATCACATTGACAGCAGGGCCTAAGAGGAAACTGAGGCCACAGCTGGAAGAGGTAACAGAGGAAAGAACTTCTATTTGTTGAATGTCATCTTCATCGACAGCACTTATACATACAGTCATTCAAATTTGATTTTCATAAGCACCTGAGATAGGTATTAGCTCTCTTTTTACAGATGAAGAAGTAGACAAAGAAAGGTAAAGACTCGGATCTGAGATTGCACAGTTGGTCAGTGACATTGCCGGAACCCCAACACCTCAATCTCAACCTCCTTTCCATGTTCAAATTCTCCCTCCCTTGGGGGAAGGGCAACCCGCCCAGGCTGTGAGAGGTTTTTAGAGAGGAAGCCACCTTGTGGAGTTCTTTACTTTAAGCTATAAAAATAAGACTGGCATCAAGGGGGCAAAAGGAGCAAAGAGTGAGGGAAACATGGACAGGTAGGGATGCTAGGGCAGGTCTCCAGACCTGAGTAGGGTCAGAAGCGGAGACAGAAGCCAGCATGAACACGGGGGTCAGAGAATCAAACTGAGGAGTATGGGGGTCATGGGCCAAGGGAGTGCAGGAGCGTGTTCTTGGATGGATAACTGGGAAGATCTTCTGGTCACAGTGGCCAAGCATGATGTGAGGGAGGTCAGCCATGTTTAAAATTCCGGAAGTTAGTTCTTTTTTATTATTTTTTATAATTTATTCATTTCATTGAATTCCTCCCCTTTCCAGGGTCATGCAAAGATGTAAGTTCTCAGGGGTGGGGTTCCAAGGGACTTTATCACTCAGCTAGCAGCTTGGCTAATAGTATGCAGGATCAGATATCGAGCAGTAACTATTCAGCGATACTGGCTTCCTGTGTTTGGAAAAGGTAAGGAAATTGTTCATTCATTCTACAAATATTTGTGGAGGATGCAAAAATGGAAAAGGGCCATCGTGGTAGTTCAGATAAAATGCTGGGGGAGTTTAGAAGAGGAAGCTGGCATCTGAGCAAGGACTAAAATCCACCCTAGTTCTTGCGTGTGCACAATTGCAATGTTTTCAATTCCCTCTTATAGGATTGACATTTGCACGGATCACACTGAATTATAGTTATTTAGTTACTTGTCTGCCTCCCCCCAATTAAACTGAAAACTTCTAAATGGCAAAGATGGAAGCTTATTCATCATGGTCATCCATGGCTAGTAGTGGTATACATTTTAAAAATATTTGTTGAATTTTAATTTATTTTAAATCGATCAGACTCAGAGTTTGAGAGTCCTGACTTCAATTAGAAAACCCAGTCCTAGAATTTGCAATGCATAATTTAATACTCTCTCTATTAAAAAAAGATAGGGCTCGTGATGTTGTTAACCTTTTGGGTGGAGTCTACACCATGGTTTTCTTGAATTTTCTACAGAATTGAAAGCAGTGCCACAGACATGGAGAAACAACAAATGCTTGCTGAGAACGATCAAATGACTCAACTTACAGCAAAATACAAATTAATGTGACTTCAGAAAAGATTTTCATCATATCCAAGTCATTTTTTTCATTATATTCTCTAATCTCTAACAACAAAACAGAGGACATTAGCTTTGTTTACCAAAGATGCAAATAATGCACAAACCATCTGTACAAGAGAACCAGATGTCTCATTTGCATTTGGAGTTTTCCTGGAGAAATGAATGTTGACAGCCTGATAAATGCATTGCATTTACTTTAATTGACATGCACTTAGAATTTCGAGACAAATCGTTTTCCAGGCATCAAATGCAAAGGTCAGTGTGTGCAGTTGAAGAGTATAAATAACAATGAGGAAAGGTTAGGCAGCTAAGACAAGCACTAGAAGTTGGCCTTATCTGGAGGATAGGGAAGCTATTAGAGGCACAGATATGCGTTCAACTTCCATTAATATTGCTTGAGACCCTGTCATGTACCAGTTGTTGAAAAAGCAACTTCTGCATTCATCATCTCATTCAATTATCGCAACACTCATATGGGAAAACTAATGAAACCTCATTCTGCAGATAAGGAAACGGAGGCTCAAAGAGGCTAAGCTGACTTGCCCATGTGCCCACAGCTAGAAAATCTCTACATCAGGTTCCAAACCTATTTTTTTGTGGCTCCTTGACACCAGTCTCTAAACCAGACAAGACAGAGAGGAACAGGTCAGCTCCCTGGTGTCAAAAGTGGGACTTGAGAGTCAGAGAGTCTACAAGACCAGCCTGCCTGGCAAGAGGCACCATGGTGGAGCTTGTTAAAAGGTCTGCTGGAAAGAGTGCAGGGCTCACAAGCGCTGGGTCCTTGAGGCCTTTGCATAAGCCCTGCAACCTACAGCCTGGCGGGGCAGAAATGCTACTAGCCCCATAAAGTGTTGATGCAGATTTATCTTCTTAAAACCTGATCCTTTTGGTTCAGTACAAATGGTGAGACCAGACACCGAGATTTTGAGAAAGCAAAGAAGGACCAAGCTGTGAGGAAAATGCAAATGGTCTGTTTTATCCTGTTAATTTTCTAGTTTTAGAAAGAACACACTTTTGCCAGCTCAGAGAGAGTCTGAGCCCCCTTGAGCAGAAAGAGTTAATCTTTTGGGAATCAGATGGGAAGTTGGGTTGGTTAGGCTATGAAAAAAAAAAAAAAATAGCATTTAGCTCATTGAAACTGAGAAGGGGGCCTGTGGGTTGCTGTTGTTCAGCACCAAGACAAGGAAATGGTTTATTGTACAACATTCAATAAGCATTTTTTTTTTGAAGGAAGTAGGCTGTAAATGTGTCAAATGACAATTATTGATTGATCTCTGGGGAGGGAGATGTGTTCTACTTGAATCGTATTACTTGATAAACTGACTTAGGAATTAAATGCAAACTTCTACTCTGAATCACAGGGGCCTACAACAGTTCTTAACTCTATTCCCATAAAGATATATTGAGAATGGCGGTCCTTTATATTTGTGTAGTCATTTATATATTTTCAAGGTACATTCATACTCATCATCATTCTTGGTCATTCTTGTTACCTGGGTTAAATTAAACTAAATATGGCCTAAAAAGGCCTCCGTACTTTGATTCCTTATATAACAACTGCAACGTAAGGTACTACATCAAGGAACTGAAAGCCTGGCTTAGGAATTTACTTCTATAACAAATAGTTGGGTCTCAGCAGCCTAATGTCAGTCAATCACAGGTGGCCAGCTAACCAGACCTTAATCAAATAAGGCAAACACCAAGCCATAACCAAGCAAGCTATTTCTGTACCTCACTTCGGTTTTCTATCAGTGTTGCCTGCTCATATTGCAAAAGGGACCCCTCTGAACCTCTCCTGGTTCCATGGGCTGCCCAGTGTGTGAATCATTCCTCACTCAATTAAATTCAGCTAAATTTAATTTGTCTAAAGTTTTTATCTTAACACTTGGGAAAGGCAGAGTATTATTATTCCTTCTCCTTTTTATTTTAGATAAAAGAACAGCGATACAGAGAGAAGAATGAGATACCAACAGAACCAGCATGAGGCTGCTGCTGCTAATAATATTAATAATAATAATAATAAAAAACAACTCGTATTGAGCACTTCACACTCAGGGCCAAGCATTGTTCTAAGCACTTGATAAATATTATCTTATTTAACTGTCATCTCAGTACTATGATGTAGATACTATGATGATTTCCATTTGAATAAATGAGGTGAAGTATCCTTCTCAAGGCCCCATAAGCAGGAAATGAGACAGAGCTGGGATTTGAAACCCACAGTCTAGTTTCAGATTCACACTCCCAATCCTGTGCTCTAATTCACCTCTCCCCTGTCTCTATTTAGTCCTCTCTCTACTGCGAACCACCTAGTAGTTTAGCAAGTGTCCCCTGATCCTAAGGAAGTTGTATAACACAGAGCTATTGAGAGAATAAGGGTGTAAAAATAATGGGTGTAAAGCCCAAGACACACAGTAGGTGCTCAAAAATGACTAACCATTATGAAACATTATGTAAACATTTGGAAAATAATGAGACTTTTATTAGCATCAGGATTCCTTTTAGAGAGGAGATTCTTGGTCTTTGGAAGCAACCTTTGAAATGTTGGCTTGGGGCTGGAAGGACACACCCAACTGGCAATTAAGGGACCCTACTAAGGTGGTTCCATTTACTTTTGGGGCTTTGTTTGCTGAGAGATGTATGCAAGTTTTCAGGGAACTGAATTACTACAGATCATAGGAAGGACGTTGAGGGAAAGGAGAACCTTAGTAGCTGCTGGGAAGAAAGGATCTGGGGAAGAATGAGCAGAAATAGATCTAAAGGGGAATTTATTAAATATTCTGCTGTGTGCATGGAATATAGACTCTCTTCTGTGTTTCCCACAACATCTACACCGTAGTCTGCAATGCTCATTGATGATTTGCGGAGGGTATATTCTCTCAGAAGAAATGAAGTCCTGCTGAGTTGAGTCCTGGTTTGAGGAAGGTAGGGAGGCAAGGGGATGAAGCGGGTTATAATTGCAGTGGAGCCAGGTTGGAGACAGTCTGCACGTCTTACTTGCTACTGCATTTTGGAGGCAGCTGGTGTATTAAAGGAGATACGGGCCCTACAGCATCAGACTGCTATAGTAATTCAATGAGATAATAGTTATGCATGAAAAGTGCAGAGGGCAGGATCTAACATGGAGTAGGTATTGCAAAACAATCAAAATTACTATATCTATGATCATTATTAGCGATGGTACCTTTTTTTCTAACAGAATAGGAAACATAGCAAAGAGCAAGGATACCAGATCTACTGTTTGCTAATCCATTGATTAATCAATCATAAAACTTTGTGGCCAAAGCTGCTGCCTCTAAGGATGAGAAAGACCAAGAAGGAGATGTTGACAGCATTTGATGTTGGAAGCATTTTATAATTCCTGATAAAACCTGGAGAACAAATATGATCCCATCTCACCATTTACTGCTTCCCTAGTTAAGTTTCAATACTTTATAGCAGAGTTTCTCTAGGATTATATTTTAATTTTAAATACATATATGTATATATTATTGCATATACATATGTAAGATATGTATATGAGAGCACTGAACAGTGACATAAACACATACATGTGTGTATATCCCCACCTACACATATGTGTGTATGTAATCTCACAGAAGGTTGAAAAGCATAGAGGAATGAGCACCATCGTCAGCCAATGAGAGTTTTTGCTGTTGTTTCTTTTTAACCTAATCCTCATGTATTACTCTCTGTGTGCCAGGCATATCATATATATTAACCTATTTAATCCTCCCTATTTTACTCATGAGAAAACTGAAGCACAGAAAGATTAGTGTCAAGGTTACACAGTGAGTAAATGGTGAAGCCAGTTGATAGACAGTCTCTGTTCTGGAGAAATGTCCTGGAAATGCTGCTAAAATGCCAAGAAGTATGAAGCCAGATGATAAAATTCATATGTTTTTCCCAGCCTGGAGGCACCTCCTAGGCAATGACCGAGGAAGCAGAGGATGCAGCAGAGGAAGCAGAGTCAATTGAGGGTAAGTGGAAGTCCCTTTATAAATGCCATTCTAAACGTTACTGTGGCCTGCGAGGATGGACCAACAGAGGAGGGACCAACAACCCAATGTACAGTAGCCGAAAGGTGCAATTGTCAGAGGCACATCATGACTTCAGGGAATTTGAAGAAAAAAGATGAGAACGTGGATGCAGGATGTCTGGGACACCAATTCAAAGGCACTATGCTTGAACCAAAGGAACAAGTGCTAATTCAGTTATTACTGTCATCTCCAGGAACCCATCCCCCGTCTCCCAATTGCTGCTTGTAATGTGCCCTTTTAAACTTGAGTGGCACAAGAAAGCAGCCGACAGGCTTTCTGGGGACACGTCCTGTTCCTTCCAGCTTCAAAGTCCACAGCAGCAGGGATCTGGAGCCGTGTGTGGAGGGCCCCAGGCCAGGCCCCAAGGGTAGGCCGTTGCAGAGTATGAAAACATATTACTTGTTGACAGTGTGCTGAGCTCACACACGCTTATGGTCTTGCCTAATCTTCGCTGTCCTCCTCCAAGGCTATATTTCTCCTAAGGGAACATGACATCTTGACTCTGACAAAATGTCATGAATGGGAGATGAAGACAGACTACAGCCCTCTAGCTGCTATTTATTTGAAACTGTTTATTTGAACAAGAAGTCCAGTTCTATTTCCCCTCGAACTAATGATGTAAGGTTTTTCCATAATTCGAGTATTATGTTATTATTTAATAGACAGAAATACTAATTTCTTTCCTGATTTATATCTAAAGGCCCTCTTGTGATCCTTTAATGATAAGTAGAAAAGATATACTTTTATGTATGACCTGAATTTTGAGCCCAGAAGGATACCAAACAATGAAATGTAGACAAATGGCAGTAACACCACCATGGTCTGGCTAACACAAGTCTATGTTAAATGACTGAACTGAATTTGGAATAGACACAGAGGTCAATGAAAAAGCAGATCTGGTCATCCCATCTGCTCTACTTATTAGCTGTGCGACCTCACTCTTTTCTGAGTAAGTTTCCTCATCTATAAAATTGAAGAAAGTAATATTGAATTAGCAGCACTATTCTAATTACTACTATGGCAGTGTGATCCACACACATGGCATCTTATCCGAACTTCTCTCATGCCACAATCACCTTACTCTTGTAATTACCAGTGGTTTTGTACGCATCATCTCCTATTTAGGCCAAAATAATTTCATAGCTTAATATTTACAGAGGGGATTGTGCACATTAAATCAATTGATCCTCACCATAACCTTGGTAGATAGGACAAGTAAGCATTATTTCACTTTAGAAACAAGGAAATAAGACTAAGGAGATTTCAGTAATTTCCCCAAGCTCATACAGCTAAGGATGTCATAGAAGGGAACACAAGCCTTGCACTTCTAATATATAGAGACCATGTTCCCAGGTCAAGCAATGGCTAACTAGAAGGACATAGACTTTCACTAACGTGGGACTGCTACCTCATCCTTGAGCCCACTTTCCTTTCCACCCCCATCCCCAGGGCCTAACACCATCCTTTATGCACAATAGATATTTGCTGAATTCATTCACTCATTCACCCATTCGTTCAGTATTTATTATACATCCATATGCCAGGCACTCTGCTAGGTGCTAAGATACTATGACAGAAAAGAAGGACCTGATTGTGCCTTCAAGGAGCTTATAATGTAGTAGGAAAAAGAAAAAAGGAAGGAAGGGAGGGAGGAAGGAAGAAAGGAAGGAGGGAGGAAGAGAGGAAGGGAGGGGAAGTGAAAGGGAGGAGGAAGGGGAGCAAATTGGCCATAGATAAATATTCTTTATTTTTTAATCTGAATAAAATACAAAAGGTTAGGTCCAGCCTGGGTCATTCTTCTTAGTGGTGCCCAGAAAGTACTTGGCCATAGGCTCAGAGTGATATTTTTATCAATACTGTAAAGATTTCCTAAAGGTGGCTTGTTGCAGTGTTTCTGGATTCCTGGGGAGGAAACGCGAAGGTGTGTCCGGCACGGCTACAGAAGGTCACATAATGTATGATTGCAGTGAAGTCATGGGAAGCTTGCTAGCTTCGTTTCTGTTACTCCTCTTCATCTAGATGAGAGAAGTGTTTATTTAGGAATGTTCTCCCTGCCCTTGACTTAAGAGCAAGTCATACATTTTATAATTCCCAGAGCAGACTTTAATTTTTTTGTGTCGTTTCTCTTTGGTACAAACTCATGGACACTTTCTCTGAAAAATCAGCACTGAATTACATACCATCGTTTCCAATGCAGCTCAGTTACACAAAGTTTAACAACACCAAATAATACTTTTTTTGGCATGGTGATTTCATTCAGTAGCAAGGGAAGGGAAATAGCCCTTTTGAGCTCCTACCTTATAGCAGGTTCTCCACCCTTCTCTGTCTTGTTCACTGTTTTATCTCTGGTGCAGGACACAGCAGCCCTCAGTAAATACATGTTTCATGAGTGTGTAAATAAATTATGTTAGGGCAATATTGTGAATCTACTTATTTTACTTAAATTACCCAAAGTACCAATAAAAAATTGTTTTCCTACAATTTATGAAAATATTTGTAAAAGAATAAAATTGAGTTCTCCTTCATTCAGAATGCGTTTTAAAAATTATTGAGTTTTAGTCTTTTTTTTTTTTTTTTTAATTTTCTGCTTTCCAAATAATAGGCACTGACAATAATTCCTTTCATCCCAGGCATGTTTGTCATGGCATATTTGCAAACATTGTGTGCATAAACCATTAGATGCAATAATAGCAAAGTATACATCTTCTAAAAATTCAGTGTGTGAGTAGCATGAATAATTTATTAACTCAGACCTTGTTATAAATAACTCATGCTATTAATACTACTCCACTAATGATGTATAAACCGACAGCTATGACCATAAGCAAGAAAAATTGCCTGCCAGTCTTGCAATCCTTTATAATGTCATATTTCTATTTCTACTGCATCCTCTCCAAAAAAATTATATTCATTACTACTGGAAATTAATTACTCTTGTCTGCCAGTCTTGCAATCCTTTATAATGTCATATTTCTATTTCTACTGCATCCTCTCCAAAAAAATTATATTCATTACTACTGGAAATTAATTACTCTTGTTCATATAAATTACATGATGAAATCCTTAAATAATTTTGATGAATAAAGAACATAATGGCAAACCAACACCAAAAGGTGTATGGGCTATCATTAATTTTGTTTCTTGGCCAGGTTTTTTAAAGAAAAACAAAAATTCTAAAGATAGGACTTTTTTTAAAGATTACTGAGTTCTGGGATCCTTATGTCTTGACTCATTCTCTGACTCAGAGTTTCTTAAATATTTACAGAGAAATCAGAAACTTCTTTTAGAATTAGAAACCCTCTTCTCAGAAGAATGCACATCTGGACAGAAATTTGCATATAATCTCACAGGGTTAAATCTCATGTGAATCTTAGACATCCAGGTCCAAGCCTTCCTCTCTGTGGGACAGCAACGACAAAGCCAACAGGAAAGAGAGGAAGTGAACTCTGGTGAAAACCCACCCAGTTTCAGCTTCATGTTTCTACAAGCTGCTACTATCAGACACGACCTTTCATTTTGGAGACTCCAAAAATACATCGAATTTCCAACTGAAAAACGTTGGCAAATTATTTCCAAGAGTTCCTACAAAACGTGGCTTAGGAACTGTCCCCAAGACGCTCTGCCCCATTTGGCAAGCAGGCCTCACATTGCCTGCTTATGCCGTGGGTGAATAGCAATGCCAGCCCTTGCTAAAGCGCTTTACCTTATGAGGCAGGTTCTATTTGCATTATTTTCCAGAGGAAGAAACTAAGACTTAAAAATGTCAAAAGACTTGCCTCAGGTCATGCAACCTAGACATTCAGACCCAAGTAACATGACTCTGGTGGCCACCATGAGTGCAGGTTTCCTGGAGAGATGAGGATGGGGGCGCTACCTGTAGAGATTTTAGATTAAAGATGAAAACACACTTTTGCTGAATACCATTTGGGGCTAAGGCATGTGATCTTTTTTTTTTTTTAACAGCTTTATTGAGATATAATTCACATACCATATCATTTATCCCACACCTCTGGGCAGCTGGTTCTCTTCTGCTTCTTTTCTTTGCTTTCTCTCCAATTAAAAATGTCTTTTTGAACCCACACTCTTAAAATGTTGTTTTTATTGTCCTTTTGTTCCATAACTTTTATGTTTCCATTTTTAAAATCACTTCAGTCTGTTCAATAAATGTTTATTCTCTAGACCTTGAGCACCCAGGGGAGAACAAAATGATGCTGATCTTGTCCTTATGGAGTTTATGTTCTAAGTTCTCTGGTATTAATAGAATCCATGCACTTTAAATGCTGTTATTGCCAGAAAGGTTTATCTATACATGGGGCAGCTGAGACAAACCTATGTATCTCCCATCCCTGTTCTTATTTAAAGAACACTTCTTTGTGGTCTGACATATCTAAAGACCATCCAAAGATGAAGACCACATAGCTAGTTTTCCTCTCCTGACCTTTGTGGCTTCAGTTTCTTTTCCTGCCTATTGAGGATAGAGGTGCCAGTAGTACAATATCAATTTACATTCATATTTTCTCTCCAAATTATATTTTGGCTTGTTTATTCAAGCCTTTTTTAGTTTTGAAAAGGATTTGATACTTAAAGACATCATAAAATACGTTCAAATCAAATAAAACACAGCAGTCAGATGCTAACCAAGAAAGAAAACCTAAGGCTTAGGAAATTTGCAGATATTAATCACAGAACTTTTCTCCAACTTTCCATAGGTCTAAGATAATATCAAAAGAACATTTTTCAGTAGCCCATGAGGCACCAAATCCTTTGCATTGTCCTAAACTTTGTCTATGAAAAGATTTTTTTTTTCCTTTCTTTCTTTTTTATTATTTTTTTCTTCCTCTTTCCTTTGGCATGCTCCATAGTTTTTCAGAAGTTCCTTAATAAAACAGCCTTTGCCTTGACCTTTCGGCAACATTCCTGAATTCATCTTCTTTAAGACCTCTCTTATTTTAACCACTCTTTACCAGCCTGTGGTAAAATGCTACTAGTTTTAGGCACATCCAGTATTGAATATTCTCAGTAGAAAGAGCCGTACTTTGGGAGTCATAGAAAACTGGGTTCAATTCTAGATCTGCTTTTGAGAATATCTGTGTCCTCAGGTAAGGCACTTTCCTCTCTGCCTTGGCTTCCTTACCTACAACATGGAGGTAATGGCATCCTGTAGGCTTAATTTCGAGTCCAAATAGGATAATATTCGTGGCAGGCAGAATGAGGACCCCTGCCCAAACACGTCCATGTCCTAATTTCTGGAATCTATGAATATATTAGGCTCCAAGGCAAAGGAGACTTAAAGTTGATATGGAACTAAGATCACTAATCAGTTGACCTTGAGACGGAAGATTATCCTGGGTTATCGGGGTGGGTCCAATGCAATGACAAGGGTCCTTATACTTACTTGGAAGAGAGGTACAGAAGACTCAGCGTCAGAGCAATGCAATGTGAGAAAGACTAGACTAACCTTTATGGGCTCTAAAAATGGGAGGTGTTGCTTCTAGAAACTGGAAAAGTGTTCTTCCCTAGAGTTTCCAGAAAGGAATGCATCCCTACCAACGCCCTGATTTTAGCCCAGTAAAGCCCATTTTGAATTTCTGACCTCTAGCACTGTAAGTTAATACATTTGTGTTGTTTCAAGGCAGTTTGTGAGTTCGTAACTTTGCCAGTTTGTAAGTTTTTGATTATTCTTGATAATTTGCTACAGCAGCAATAGGAAACAAGTACAATATATACTTTCCTTCCCATTTAAATATCACTGTTAAGCTTCCTTGTGACATTGAGTTTGTCCACCTCCTCTTTCTTCGATCATTGAATTCTGCAGTCAAAAACCTACTCCATAAATATGTGCATATATTATGTCTTAATAAGAAAAAATTTAAATGATAAAAAATAAAAACAAACACACCAGAGCTTTAAAAACAAAACAAAACAAAAAACAAAACTGTTCCAACAGCCCTCTGAGACGTGCTGCTCCATGGGAGGTCGGCAAATCCAGGGGCCAGTCTGTCACTGACAATCCATAGTTTTCACATCTGGAGCCGTGGGCTCTGCCTTTAATCCTAGTTATCCTTCGAGGACTCCAGCCCCGTCGGCCTCTTTGCTCCATGTGTTGCCTTGGACAAGTTCAGGAAAGAAGAAAGACTCTTAGTTAGCAGCAGATTATTTCTTGGCACAATCTTGATCCATTCTTTTTAAAAGAATCATCATCCTTTTCCCTCACCCCCTCCTCGGGCAGCCTGGAATGTGTTTGCTGGGCAGAGCCTTTTGTCCTGCTTGATCTGTTCCTTGAACTTGTCAACAGATATGTTTCATTGAATTTCAGATTCTCAATATTTAGCCTCATAGTGCTTCACCTTCTCACCCTTTCTTTTCGTCTGCTATCATGCCTATCTGTGTTTGTTCTTCAAAGACTTCAGCATTTTTTTTTTTACTTACTTGAAAGCTTTCTTTATACGACCAAAAAATTCCTAGCTTATGATATCAAGGAAAGAGACTGCAGATTTCATGCTTTGGAGGTTCCCTGTTTTAGATATTTAACTTTTTTCCTTCCTATTCCCAAAAGAATTTTGAGAGACTCTATAGGCAAAATTACTCAGCTTTTGAGAAATTGAAATGAATCATTGGGTGATCAGAGATTATAGTGAATTTCGAATTATAAATCACAACATTAACTGGCCATAAACAATGAAAATTCCACTAGCTGACTTGTCGGTAAGCAAATACAATTAACATTATTTAATCCCTTATTATTAAGAGCATTTTAAAAAGGTTTCAGTGCATAAGTCTTTATTTATGTATTTATTTATTTCATGTTTTTATGTCGTTGTTTTTTCTTTCCCAAGCTAATTTTTTCTATTTTTAGTAGACACGGCATCTCGCTTTTGCTCAGGCTGGTCTCAAACTCCTAAACTCAAGCAATCCTCCTGCCTCGGCCTCCCATAGTGCTAGGATTACAGGCGTGAGCCACTGCGCCCTGCCAGTGCACAAGGTTTTTAAAATATTTTATATCTAACCTTCCTTTCCTATTTTGACATGTGTGTAAAATTTACCCCATATACCCATCTTCTCTTTGCTTGAAGTACCCTGTACCATAAATCAATTTTTCATTGGGATACATATTTATACATGTCTTATACATTTCAATTTTATATATTTAACCTTATTTTTTTTCCTTTCCACATGTCATTCTTTAACAAAGCTTCTAATAGTTTATATTCCAACCTGAGCACTGTGTACACACGATCCCCCACTGTGAGCCATGAGCTTCTCTTCTGCTACTGGCCAGCATCAGTCCAGGCATTTCATAGGCAAAAATTTCCCTCTTTTGCATAAATTCTTATTTCTTTCATAACAATTACTTTCATATCTTGAAGGAATAAAGGGTCTACAGATGCTTTGTAATCAAATACACTGCATTCGTCAATACTCACTTACTGACCACCATCTCTGGGCCAGCCAAAGTGCTGGACGCTGAGAATAAAATAGTAAACTAAAGACAGAGTCCTTGTCTTCATGGAGCTTCTAATCTAAACATGCACAAACACTTCTTTAAGCCTGTTTTCTCACATATAAAGCAGGAATTGGGGAAAATGAAAATAAAATGCTTAGAACATAATATTTGGCACAAATTAGATGTTCAATTATTAATATAATATCTACTATAATGACAATGATAATAACCATTATGACTATTATGGTGAAGAAAAAGTATTAATCTCTTACTTCATAGGCTATGGCTTTAGCCCCAGGGCATTTAGATTACCAGCTCCACAATGCTTTTTGAAATAGTAAAAAGAGCTTGCATATTCTATTATGACTGCTTATCTGAGAGTTTAAGCCCCAGAATCAGATGAGTGTAGATAGATTTAAATCTTAGCTCCACCAGTGACTAGCAGTGTAATTTGAAGCAAGTGATTAGGTTTTATTTTCCTCATCTATAAAATATGCATAAGAGGTTTTTGGAGTTTTTGTGAAGGAGTCAATATGAAAATAACTATTAATGCATTCAGCACAATGCTTGGGATCTGGTAAGTGCTTGCATAAGTATTATAAGTATTATGCATAGATATATTATTATCTCTTAATTCTGGTCTGCCAGGAGTCTGGGGCCTCGAGGAGACAGGAAATATTAACACGAAAATCCATTAGAGAGGTGAGTCTTTTATTTGTCTGTTCTTCAAGGGTGTGAATTGAAAGCAATTTCACAACCCATAAGTATTTTGGAAAGGTTAATTTGGAGGCATTGCACAGAATAAACTCAGAGTTTAAGATGCAAGAGAACAGTGAGAAAGCTATTGACATCATTAAAGAACTAAAGTCGTAAGAATCTAGATTGATGGACTCAATACCCCGTTAGTCAAATTTGCTTGACTAAAGTATTTCAGGACATTCTTTGAATTTCTTCTTCTCTTGCGGTTTTCTTGATTCCATACCATACCCATACAGCCTAGTCAAAACTCAATAAAAGAGAATTTTGACTTCTCTTTCTTCTTATCAATTTTCACGGTCCTTCTTACTCATTCTTTCAATTACTTTGTTCTTATATTACTTATGTGGTTCCTATTTCCACTGTTATCTAATCCATTAGACACAGAACTTGGAGCCAAGGCAGTTTCAAGGCTAAAAAGTGAAACCAAAGCCAAGCAAAAGATGCAACTAAATCACTGATGTCAAGAGGCCAAGCTGAGCAAGAGATTCCAGGTACCAGGAAATGGAATAAGAATCTGAGAAACCAGAACATTTATTCATTGCTCCAGTATCCATCGAACTGATGCAACAAAGAACCTACACAGTTGGATAAACTGAACTAGGATCTGAAAGTGCAATGACTTGTAAAGGCCTGGCCTTGTGGGGCTTACCTGCTATGGTAAAGGCAGGCACCAATCAAATCATTGCAAAATTGCACCTAGGAGAAGTGCTACAGAGGTGATGTCCCAAGGGCTATAAGAGGAGATACCTGGAGTAGTTTCCTAAGTCTCAGGTGCTTCTTACAGGACATGGTAGAAGATCTGGTTGAAGGTGAGATTTGTAAGTGTCTAGAACATTAACTGCCGTGTGAGTTGTATTTAACTCATGCTAGTTTTGAGCTCAGGGCCTCATGAAACGTATGTAACTCTCATGTCTACCTTGGGAGCCACATGAACTATTTTTCAAGTTGCATATAACTCATGCCCAGAAAACAATAAAAAATAACAAAATTTTCATTAAATTAGAAAGGATCATTATGCTTTCAAAGTTTTTATTCTATTTTCATAATAAAACAGTGTGGCCCCAAGGAAAAAAAAAATTTTCTAGTGTGGCAATGTGTTAGAGCCCCACAGTGCTCTATATCTTTGCATTTGAATGCTCTTGGCTTGGTCTACTATTCTTCCCTTGGACTTCTACTTTCCTGGAATAGCAAGTCAAAACTTGTCCTGACTGTGGCTCTTCCAAATCTTAGTGGCTTTGGGAGGACATCAAACAAGGAACCCAGCTCCATGTATCTAGATCCCACCCCAGCAGTGACCTGTCTCTTCACATACTCTCTGTACCTGGCTTAGCCCTTGCCTGGAAGTGATTGTACATATTTTACATTTGAACCTTCTCTTGTATATCCTTCACTTTCTTCACACTCCTTTCCTATATTTTTACTCTGAGACTTGGGTAAGGTCTGCACTTCATTAATATCTTTTTTGTGTATGTGTGTGAGTCATTGTCTCACTCTGTTGCCCAGGCTAGAGTGCTGTAGCATCAGCCTAGCTCACAGCAACCTCAAACTCCTGGGCTCAAGCAATCCTGCTGCCTCAGCCTCCCAGGTAGCTGGGACTACAGGCATGTGCCACCATGCCTGGCTAATTTTTTATATGTATTTTTAGTTGGCCAATTAATTTCTTTCTATTTTTAGTAGAGACAGGGTCTCACTCTTGCTCAGGCTGGTTTCGAACTCTTGACCTTGAGTGATCCTCCTGCCTCAGCCTCCCAGAGTGCTAGGATTACAGGCGTGAGCCACCACCTTGCCCGCCCCATTATATCTCTTAGGTATTGTCTCTTCTATCTCTTAGGTATTGTCTCTTTTAATATTCTCTCTCTTTCTTTCTTTCTTTCTTTTTTTTTAAGAGACAGCGTCTTACTCTGTCACCCAGACTGGAGTGCAGTGGTGTGATCATAGCCCGCTGTAACCTCAAACTCCTGGGCTCCAGCGATCCTCCCACCTCAGTCTCCCAAGTAGCTAGGACTAGAAGCGTGCACCACCATGCCCAGCTAATTAATTTTTGTTTTTATAGAGACAAGGTCTGTCTATATTGCCCAAGCTCTAACATTCTCTTTAGTTGTGAGAAGACCCCATACTCTGGACTGTACATGCTGAAGAGTGAGCAGCAAACAGCGTCTATTTGAAACACATGGTCATTGAGATGCATGATCACTGATGTGCTCTCTGGCAACGAGGCAAGAACAGCAAGCAACCACTAAATGAAAATAGTTAGTGTTCCTTTTACTCAGGAATAAACAGAGCCTCCCTGTCTTCTCTTGTCAATGCTCACATCTGCAGCTGTCAGCGAACACCCCCCAATGCCTTGCTGAACACAGAGAAGGGGAGCTTCGCAGGGCTTTGATTATCTTCAGAATTTTGCTCCTCCTGCCTTTATTTTTTCTCCACCCAGTTCTGAGGGATCTGAGTGACCCCACTGCTATTCTTCTACCTCCTAAGTGAAATCTGTGGCTGCCCTCTCTCCTCTCATTACCAGGGTTCAAGACATCTTCTCATGTTTATTACTTACCTGTACTGACAAACTCACTTCATTCACACACTGCCCTGAAGAAGGGAGAAGGGAGAGTACTAGATAATTAAGTACAAAATGTCCCATTTCCTTAAGTACAAAGTTTTGACAATTGCTATCTCTGACATTTCACGTTGACACTTCTTGTTTTCTGTTTATTGTGAAAGTACCTCCTCAGTCTTCAAACACACATTTTTTGACTTGTGATTATCTTTCAAATTTTTTTAGGGCAATTTTTGTGAAACCATGGATAAGCCAAAAATTGGTGATACTTTTGAATATGAGTTCTGTCATGGAACTAATGCCGTGCAGACAGCTTGAAATATCAAAAAAGTATTTGAGAAGGATGTGGGTAATGAACACACGGTATGTCGATGGTTTGAGAAGTTCCATTCTGGAGATTTTAATCTTGAAAATGGGCCAGGTGGGCGACCTGAGACCAAGGTGGATCATGATGAGCTGAAAGCTGTAGTGGAAGCGAATCCATCTCAACCTAGTCCAACAATATTGGACCATTTGAAACGAATGGGCAAGGAAGCTGGATAGATGGGTACCACATGCATTAAACAAGCATCAGAAGAGAAATCATCTCTAATACGCTTACTGTGGTGGATCTCCTGAGAGGTGAGCAGTACCCACAGAATCCCATCTCCCCTACCACCAAGATGTCCCATAGGACATCCTGAGGGATTTCCACCAAGTCCAAGAAGGAAATAACCCCCCAACACACACTATGGGAGGTGTGGGACAGGCATTCATGGACAGGATCCTCTCACTTCGGGGTAAGAGAAAATTGGTGGGGGAGTGAAGCAAGTCCCTCCCAGACCTGTCTTTGGGATGGCTAATGTTGGTCCTATATCAAAAATTCTACACAGGCCCTTTAGTTTTAATGATTAAATCCCCACGTATAGAAAAATGGTGCTTGGTACCAAACTGGAAAAAGTGCTTGTCTTCTGTGGTCAGCAGGAGTGCACAGAGCAGCAGGGCATGTTTCAGGGAGGTCTCCATGACACCAAATGCCCAGGACCCATCCCACTATGCAGTAAACACCCTTGGAAGCCCCTGAAGGATATTCCCAGTGACCACCCAGTGTTCCCTGGAAATCTATGGCAGCTCCGAGGCATGGTGGTTTCAGCATCTTCACACCACCATCATCCAGCGCCCCGTCTCCCCCTCCCTACACTGTCTAAACCACTCAAAAACTGCAAGTGGATGTGTCTCCAGGCAACGTGGGGCCCACCAAAGCGTTAGGCCTGGACAGTGTCAGCTTGTCATGACTGTGACCTACTCTTTGAAAGGCCTGCTACAAGACAATTACCTGGGTTAACCATTCTGGCCCAGATAACGCCAGTGTTATTGTTATTCTCTGCAAACAGTTTTAATTTCCCAAAGCTTTTCCAAACCCTCTATTTCCTTAGATCCACCTTGCAAATCTATACTCTTGGCAAGACAACGACCGTTATCCTGTTTTCACAGAGAGATGAGGAAACTGAGATCATGATTTAAGTTCTTGGAGCTAGCTGCTGGCAGGACCGGGATTAGAACTTAGGTCTCCCTGTGTTCCCTGGCTTCCCATTCCCTCCTTTCCGCTACATTCACTTCCATCCCATGATGTTCGTGTGCACAGTTCATCGATTTTGTTATTGAAAGACCTTCTAACAATATTTGAATGGAGTTCTTATGCTTGTTACTATTATAGGAAATTCCAGATATTAATACATTGCGTCTTCAAAAGGTTTGTATTCTTTAACTTAAAAAATTATTTACGATGCATGTTACCATTGAAAGTGTGAAAATATTGTGGTTAGAGTTTCAAAGTGGCCTACGAGATCCTAACATGGCAGAGAAAGAAGTATTAGCAGAACTGGGCTCTAAAGTCTACTACAATCTACCTCCCTGGCCTAAAGCATGAATCTGTGCAAGCCTATAGCCACGTTGAGCTTGGAGCTTTCCAGAAGGAACAGCAGGTTCACAGAGGATTAAGTGCCCCCATGTTGTGATGCCAGGATAAGGGCCCTTCCAAGGACTGGTTTCCTCTAAGTCAAGTATCATAAGTGGATAACTAGCCTCCCTAAGTCAGACCTAAGCTTCTCGCTTTGAAACCCTCCTACTCACAAAGCTGTGTGTATCATGTGTCCTGGCGCTAAATGACCAAGCAGTGAAGAAGCCTCGTGGCCATTGACTGATTTCCCCTTCTGTGATGGGGCCAGTGGGAATTAACTGTTGAGAGAGCTGGCACCTCCTCTAGAGATGCTCGTGAGTGTAAAAGATACATGCACAAGCTGTGGGAGGCAAAGAAAGATGGTTTTCCCACTTAGAAGCCTTTGGGTTGTTTTGTTTGTTTGTTTGTTTGTTTCATTTCAGGGATGTTCATTATTAGAGAGGGGAAGTTTAAACATAAGCTCCACACACTCTCCAATCCACGTGGAATCCTAAGAGTTGGGAAAAGTCCCAAGAAATCCTCTCTCCACATCAGCACCAAAATGGGAGAATAGCTCTTCAGTATTTTCTGGTCAACAATGTATCCAGCCCTGTCCTAAGCTCTGAAATATAGATAAGTGAAGTTCAATCTCTGTCCTTGAAGAATGTATTTTTGCGATAGGGCATCAGATAGAAAAATATCATAATGAGAAAAGAATTGCTATTAACTTTTTTTTGAGACAGAGTCACACTCTGTTGCCCTGAGTAGAATGCCGTGGCATCAGCCTAGCTCACAGAAACCTCAAACTCCTGGGCTCAAGTGATCCTCCTGCTTCAGCCTCTCGAGTAGCTGGGACTACAGGCGCATACCATGAGGCCCAGCTAATTTTTCTATTTTTAGTAGAGATGGGGTCTCGCTCTTGCTCTGGTTGGCCTCGAACTCCTGAGTTCAAGCAGTCCTCCCACCTCGGCCTCCCAGAGTGCTAGGATTACAGGCGTGAGCCGACTCATCCGGCTATTTTTGAGTTCATAATGAGAGAATGATCTTTGTCATCTATGCTTTTTTGAAAAAAAACAAAAGTAAAATGTTAAAAGTATTTTAATGGAGGCTAGGAAACAATACTACAGGATTGAATTGTAAAACTAAAGCAACAAGAGAAGGGAAGCAGGTTGGGAAGGGCTTCACAAAAAAAGGAAAAATTAGGCAAGGTCTTGGAAAATGAATAGCAATTCACCAAATTGGGAAAAGAGGGAGGGAGAAAGGACAAGGAAGGGTGTTATAGGCAGACTTAATAGCTTATGTCAGCATGTCTCTACCTCAGCACCACAGACAATTTGGGCTGAAAACTTTGGGCTGAAAAATTCATTATTTAGGAAGCTGTCCTGTGCACTGTAGGATGTTTAGCAGCAGCATTCCTTGTCTCTATCCAGTAAATATCAGTAGCATACTCTTGTCCAGTTGTGACAAACAAAAATTTCTCCAGACATTAGCAAACGTCCCCTCAGGGACAAGGTGAATGGCATGTTTGGGGGATGAAGGTCCGTGAAGCTGAAGCCCAGAGTTCACTGCCATCGGTAGCCAAAGATAATTTGGCAAGTGAGCAGTGGCCAGGTAGTGGGAGGAGGCTAAAAACGCTTGCCATAAAATTGACGTAGTTCTCTATGCCGTAGTAATCCAGATGGGAGTTTCAAACAGAAATGGCACAATTTGAGTTTCAAAATGATAACTGGAAGCGGTATTGATAAAGTGGCTTGGAGGGGCAGAGGCTCGGGGCAGAGAATTCAATTAGAGAGTAACGTGTCCTGTAAGAAAACTAATACATCTACCCTGCTTCCTTGTCACTCAGGTCTGCAGATTAGTCCCTGACTCTTATCCTAAGGACTTCCTCTCAGGCTCAGCCAAACACGCCTGGCCTTGACTCTGCACCGGTAGCTCGTTCTTCTGAAGGCTGAGAACACCTGCAGCTCTGCCCCCCTTATTTTAGCAACAATTCTTGAAGCAGCCAGAAGCTTCCACCCAGAAGCCCTTGCAACTGTTTGTTGTGGTGTTGCTAATGGAGTCTGAGGTCTAACAGGGGTTTCCAGGGCGTGTTGATTAGTTATCTGCTACCCGGGGAGCCAGGGACACCGTGTGCGTGTTCGTAGGGGCTGCTCAGCTTAGGACCCGGCAGTCGGAACTGGTGGTTATTTAAAGCCTTCAACGGTAGTGTCAATGCCACTTCGGCATTTTTTTTTTTTAAGATGCTTTTAGGGACCAGGAGTAATGGCTCACTGATAGCTCCACTTAGCCTTGCTAATTTGGGATTTGGGCTGCAGTTATAAACAGCTGTTGTAACATCTCCAGATTCCTACGCAAAAAAAGGTGGTGACTTAAAAAAATCTGCCTTGGGCCTATTCAAGATTTTGGTAGTTGAATTTTCTACCTTGGGAATGAGATCCCATGGGTAGTAGGATCAGAACTTCTATCACATTTGAAACAAATATGAAGAATACTTGAAAATTCCCATGCCGAGAGCATTTACAAGGACAGTCGCCTCCAAATATGGCCCCCAAAGGAATCCATTCCTTCGTTGACTCATCAGGGTATTTAATCAGCTATATGTTGGGCACATCCTCTGGCAGGCACAATAGTCCTGGGTATACAATGAAGAAAGAATGCATTCCATGCCCTACAGGGAACTTATGTGTAGATTATTAAACCAAAAGGCAAAAAAACCCCAAAAAAACCAGAGAGCTATTATACAATGAGGTAATGATTATTATAATTCTGTCTTAAATGTATTGTGAATGGATAGGTCATGGAGTAGAAGTTCTTAAACTCTCCCTTGGAGTAAAGAACAGCTTTCCAGAACAGGATTGACTCGCTGAGAACCAAGACCAGGTCTGTTTTTATACACCACTGTATTCCTGGTACTTACTGCAGTGCCTCTCACATAGTGACATTCAAATATCTGCTAAACAACTGAGTTAATTGATGAGGTAGTGATAATGCTGACGTTTGAAGGATCCAGATAGTCTTGGCACCAAGAAACAGTATGCCCAATCCTAGAGTCCTTCCAAATCTTCTAACAGCCATAGGCACCAACAGAGGGGTACCTTCAAAAATACCAAGACCCCTAATTTTTCTAATACAGAGTGCAGTTGAACTGGTGAGATATTCATGAGGGTTACTGCCTTTGGAATAATACCGTCGGGCAATATGTTTGTCATTTTGATGTTACTGTAAAGCAAATGAACATTTTCCTTGATTATCTTGTCCTTCAGAAAAGGAGTAGGAAAAACACACATGTAACTCCTTAAAGCTCTGGAAAACATAAAATGAGACTCAAATGTCTAGATATTGTTTCCCTTGGCTCAGAGCCACTGGAAACCTCAAGGTCTTTTGCAACAAAACTCTGTTCAAAATATGATACCTAGCCTTGTTATGGGGAAAGCTCTGATATAGTGGAAGTACACTGGACTGGGAATTACGAAGCTCTGGAGATTTTTTCCTTTTAACCCCAGGAAAATCTCTTTTCCTCCTTGCACTTCAGCTCCCTTCTTTGCCCTGCCTCCATAGCACAGTCATGGTGAAGATTACACGGGAACAGCGCTGTGAATGTTTTGCAGAAGGCCAACTGCTTTACAAATACAACTCAACCCAACAAATATTTATTGAGCCCTTTACTGGACTACTTAAGGAAGAACAGTAAGAAGAACTAGACCCCACCCTCAGTGAGCTTACAAAGTATTTAGGAAGACACACATGAAAACACATATCCATAATACCTGGCAGGGTTGAATGAACATCATAATTCTGAAAGACCCCTTAACATCTTGGATGAGACTGACAAAAGAAAAGACCCAAGTGAATCAGACTAAAATACTTTCTATAGTTTTCTATTGCTGCATAACCCATTACCACAAATTCAGTGACTTAAAGCAACAGCCATTACTAATTTCACAATTTCTGGAGGTTAGAAGTCCAAACATGGCATAGCCAGGTTCTCTCCTGAGGGTCTTGCAGGCTGGAATCAATGTGTCGCTAGGGCTGTGTTCTCATCTGGACCTCCTGGTCCTCTAGCTCATGTGCTTGTAGGCAGAATTCAGCTCCTTACTCCTTGCTCACTGTCAACGGGAGTTTCTCTCAGCTCTCCCAGGCTGCTGTTAGGGCCTAAAGGTCTCTCTCAGATCCTTGCCACTTGGGCCTCTTCATCTTTAAGCCAGAGAGAACAACAACAACAAAAACCCTCCCACCCCATGTTGGATTTCCTACTCCAAAGAAGAGCTGAGTCTTTCTTAAGGGTTCACCTGATTAGGTCAGCTCCACCCAGAATAATCTCCGTTTCTTAAAATTAATTGTGCCATATGACATAACCTAATCCCTGGAGTGACTATCCTATAATATTCACAAACTGCACCTACACTCAAGGGAAAGGTATTATACAGAATATCTACGCCAAGGGGTGGGAATCTTGCTGGCTATTTTAGAATTTTGCCTATCATATACCACTAGCTACTCATCAAAGTTTCCCAAAGCCTTAGGAGCAGCTCCCTTTTTGTCCCTAACCGTACAGTAGTGCGTGCTTGGCAGGCTTCACGAGGATGAACTCCGTTACCCAGCTGAGCCTCTGTCTGTCTTGTCTGGTGATCTGGTTCTTATGGGTCATGGGAGTGAAAAGAAGGAATAATGTATGCAGAGGGTCTAATTGTGTCAGGTGTATTAGTGCTTTATAAACACTGTCTCATTATTCCTCACAGCAATCTGTACAGTGAATATTGTTCAGGTGGTGTTTTTATAATTGGAAGCTGAGGCTCAGTCCTCAAAACCACACAGCTGGGGAAACTTGGAACCAGCATTTAAACTCAGCTCTGCCTTCATGCCCGTTCTCTCTCCACTGGACCACACTGGAAAGTACTCTGAGCCTCTTAGGTGTCACCAGTGGTTTTCCTAGTCTTCATCTCCCTGGTCTGACCCTTTACTCTACAGCAGCTCGTTCTAATTCATTTCCAACCTTCCTGCCATGGCTGAACCACCTGGGCATCCCATGATACCTGCCTGCCCACTTATTCTTCCTCCAAGACTGCCCACACCCTCTTCCCATGGTGCTACGCACATTCTGAAAGTACGCCATTCTCAGATTGCTGCCAAGGTGCATGTGTTTCCATTACAAGAATGGGAGTCATGGGTTCTGGATTTTCAAAGTTTGTCTTAATTTCGTATAGATTGTCTCAATGTCAGCTCATGTCTTTGCTGCTAGTTCTGAAAATTTCTTTACCACATTAAGAATTCAAAGAACATGATCACAAAATAAAAGAAAGGTTTCCAATTTCTCTTTGGAGAACTTATTGTACTCATCCTCCAGGAAAAGCATTTATAACCACTGCATATGAAAGAGTTATAATATTGTCTAATTGGTATATATTGCATTCCTTGGCCACCCCTTCTGAGAGATGAGAGACTCCTTTGCAAGGTGAAGGACTTCCTCGAGGCCCCCATGATACTTGCTGTTGGGTTCACATACACACACATACACAATAGGATTTGACTGTGATGATTCTTTCTTTGCACGATTAACATATTTTTCTGCTTGTGATTGTCTGAGATCTTAAGGAATTGAAAGACTTCATAGAGAAATACAGAGCTATTATCTAGATGAGCTAATATCAGTGTGAGTTAGTTAATGTTATGCAGAGAAGGTCATCCAACCTAGTCCAACCATTTCCCCATCCTTTTCATGTCGTGCTGAACATAGAAAATGATGGCAAGCATAGGGGCATAGGGGCATATAGTATAATCAGATAGGTAATCAGCAGGAACCACTGCTGTGGGTCTCTGTCCACTCTTGGACCAGGTTTAGACCCTGAAAACTGAAGAAAACAGTATGTCCGCATATCCCTTGCCCATTTTACATACAGACACACGAGTTGGGAAGCTCTTCTTGACTCAACAGAAAATGCTTAATCCACAACTGTTACCAGGTGTTCAAAGTAATAACTATTTTCTGAATGTTTATTATGTGTCAGTCTTGAGTCTAGGTGCTAGGAACAGGGAGATAAATAAAACACTTTTATCACCCTCAAAAAACTCAGTCTACTATATGAATATATATGCTCCATCATTAGGAGAGAAAATCTTTTTTTTTTTGCCAGGGGGAGAAATGTAATTGGTTGATAATGGCTACCTGAAGCACTGGCTTAGAAGGATTCTGAGACCTCCAGGAACAGAAAAAAATATTGTGATTACTTAACACTTTTTGCCATGTGGGGAAATAAAATAAGGGAAGCAGCATAAGCATGCAAACCACACACCTGCCAACCTTGTTCCTTTAACTGCAGTAAATGAGATTAAAAGTCCATTATAGATTTTACTTTCAATTGTCGCATATTACTCATATGACTATTTTGTGTTTTCATTATCCTCCCTAGTAATTACCATTGTGTTTAGTAATCAACACTACTGATTTACGCAAGTTACTTTCAAGTTGATCACTCCAGCACTTAAAAACAATAGCTCTGAATGGAGTTATTTCCTGGGAGAATGTTAAATGTTTCCGAGTTCAGCTATCCAAGGAAAGGCGGCTCCCTGCATGTAAGGGAAGAGAATGAAAAGTTTTCTGGCAGCTGGACCAAGATAAAGTGTTCAAATAAGTGCCATAGTGGGTTGGGAGTGAATGGGAGTAAACTCGCTGTTTCCTGCCTGAAATTGTACTGTTGGATGCATTCAGCTGCCTTACGCAGCATTCTTTTAATTACTGATATAAATCCTGATAGGGTCCCTCAAGGGATCAGAAATAACCTTTAGCCATTATGTCTACAAACAATAGCAGGGCTGCAAAGGAAAGGTAGCTGGTGCAAATGGTTCCAAGGGAACTCCTCCGTGTCCAATTTATTGTCTAAGCTTCACACCACAGAGCTGGCTGCTTGTGGATCTAGGTTCCAATCCCAGATCTTTAACTCGCAAGGGCAGACTGTAAGGTCTCACATCTCAGCAGACTAAAGGCTAAAGCTATAGCCTGGAAAGGGTTGGAAAGAAGGGTTAGGCACGATGGCAGGCAGAGCTGTGTTCTTATATTGTCATTGAAGAAGCGGATGTGGGTAGAAATCTGCTCCTTACTAGATGCATACTTTGTACCAAGCACTTTAGATTTTACTATAAATGTAAAGGAGGCAACTTTTAAGTTGAGAATACTCCCAAATATGGGCTGGGAAAGGGACATGATAATTCTTGCCCATGGTTGTGGAATAAGGACCCTAAAAGGCCATTCTTAGATGCATCATCCAAGAAGAGACCCAAGTCAAAGAGACCATCTGAAATCTAGACACCAATCTAGATATGGTTGGGTGCAAGAAGGAAGCTCAGGTTTTCAGATAAAAATGGCAAGGAGCCACGAGAGCACTTGCCAGATCTTTCCACCTCTCATCGTCCTGGACCTGTCTCCTAGAATCCCAGCCAAGACCAGAAGTGGCCACCCCCATCCGCATGTGCACATAAGAGAAATCCAATAGGTATTTGGCCCTGTCAACTTAAAAGCTTTTCAATGAGGCTGCAACTTTCTCAAGGGCAGACGATGAAATGAATGAATAAATATGCTTGTTTCATGAGCAAGGCCAAGCTTACTTTCCCTTGCATTTGACTTGGGTTCGTTAAAATTTCTTGTATTAAAAATCTTGGTAAAGGCTGAATTTATTTTCTTCCTGAGGGATTAATCTTTCAAAATAAAAACAGCAATAACAAAATGCAAACCAATTTTAGAAGAAAGAGGAGTGTGTGGGAAGAAGACCCTGAGAGCTATATTTCTTTGGAGTTGTTTGATTCTCCTCTGCTTTAGCCAAGATGCATAAAGTCGCCTTTCATTTTAATCAGGGACAGCATAGGAAGTTCACCCCCATCTATCTTCAGTTCCAGAGAAGCATATGATTATGAAAAGAGTTTATTAACTTGATATAACTGAATTTCTTGAACAAATATGGTAATCTCAATTTAGGAAATCTCTGTTTATTTTTTCTCTGACTAGATGCAATCTGTGATATGAATTTTGGTAAACAGAGATACGCTGACTCTACATTGGACAGAGATTCAAACTATTACCCTACTTTTGAAAATAAAATAAAAGTGTTAACTTCCTCGTGTATAGAAATTTGCAGGGTATGGGTGCCTTTAAAGCTTCTGTCATAATTAATCCTTAGCATAATTCCCATGATATAAATTAAGTAAACTGGAGTTTATTCAAGCTAAATGACAATTCAAGGCAGCTGAAAGCTAAGACTTTAATGCAATTCTTTAAGGCAAGGATATTAAGAGGTGGGGCCTTTGGAAAGTTATTAGGTCATGAAGTCTCCACCCTCATGAAGGGAATAGTGCTGTCATAAGAGAGGCCTTAGGGAGCTCATTCACCCCTTTTGCCATCTGGGGACACAGCTAAAAGGAATCATCTGTGAGGAAGAAGACCTTCACCAGACAGTAAATCTGCTGCCTTGATCTTGGACTTCCCAGCCTTTAGAACTGTGACCAATAGATTTCTATTATTTGTAAATTACCCAGTGTTTTGTTATAGCAGCCTGAGTAGATTAAGACAGACTCTAAGTCTGTAGCTCTTTCCACTGCACCAGAGAGACCTACGGAAATGTCTATTATACCATCCTTCCTCCTTCTGGTAACACAAACAATTAATAAAATTGGTATCCTTGCCTTTAGTAATTTACACTAAACAAAATGGAACTGGATCCCTTCATTTGGAAATTAAATATGAATTGAAGAGCTGATCTCCATTTAATTGAAAGCAGAAAGAAAAAACATAGATTTGACCTACAGCTACAGGAATTTGCAACCCATAAAGCAGAGAAGGCTGAGCACAGATTCTGAGGGTGAAGGCACCCTGGTGCTTTGAAAGCTTCATGGTGGGTGAATCCACAGAACAGGACACCTGGCAAAATGGAAGACTTCTGCTCTTCAGGTCCTAGGGACTTATGCAATAACTCACAGAGATGATATCAGAAGACATTTAGGTACTTTCAATTATTATAGTACACTGTGGTTCAGAGCAGGCAGCCAATTTGGGTGGACGGAAGCCCAATTGGGCATCCTCTCTTACACTCGGGCTTTGAAGGGATAAGTCCCAAATCCTTTTAGAAACCACAGGCCCTCATTCTCAGTTTCCTTGGAGGATATAGGCCAATGACTCAGGCATTAGACACAAAGCAGAGAAAGGGAGGCAGAGCTGACAGCCTGCTGGGAGGGGACATCCCTTGGAAGCCTTCATTTGCACTCCCACCCCAGGCTTGTTAGGTACAGGCCTAACACCTTGAAGAACTACAGGAGCATTCCCCATGAGGGCCCAAGTCTTCCTGTTGGTAGTAGGACTCTCAGCCTACTGGGAAGGAGTAGAGGTAGTTATGAGTTCCCTTATTGCTGGGGTAGGTAGAGACAGATCCAAATGACCACTTACATCTCTGATACTTTGCCTTGGAAAGCCAAGAACTTATTTCCTTCCCAGTGCCAAAAGACCTAGAAACAAGGCCCTACGTTTTCAAATCAAACCATCCCTTCTTATAGGTTCCAATATTACCTAGATGCTGAGAACTCCACAGTTTTTATCTTCAGTCCAGACCCTTTCCAGGGCTCTAGACCAGGGTCAGAAAACTTTTTCTGTAAAGGATCACAATGCTTTAAAATTATAAAAAGTAAATAAACAACCCCATTAAAAAGTGGGCAAAAGACATGACCAGAAGCTTCTCAAAAGAACAAAGACAAATGGCCAAAAAGCATATGAAAAATGCTCAATGTCATTACTCATCAGCAAAATGCAAATTAAAACCACAAGTATCACCTTACCCCAGTTAGAATGCTTTTATTTAAAAGTCCAAAAATAATAGATACTGGGTGCAGAGAGAAAAGAATGCTTATACACTGTTGGTGGGACTGTAAATTAATACTACCTCTATGGAAAACAGTTTGGAAATTCTTCAAAGAACTAAAAGTAGACCTACCATTTGATCCAGCATCCCACTTTTGGGCATTTACCCAAAGGAAAAGAAGGCTTTTCATCAAAAAGACACCTGCACTCAAATATTTCTTGCAGCACAATTCACAACTGCAAAGACGTGGAGTCAACCCAAGTGCCCATCAATTCATGAGTAGATTAACAAAATGTGGTATATGCATACCATGGAGCACTACTCATCCATAAAAAAGATGAATTAGTACCTGTTGCAACAATCCTGATGGAACTGGAGACCATTATCCTAAGTGAAGTATCTCAAGAATGGAAAAACAAATACCACATGTACTCACTATTAAGTTGGAAATAATGGATGAGAACGCATGTGCACAGAGGGAAGTAGAACTCAGTGGAGAACAACTGGGGAGCAGAAGAGGCAAAAACCTACCTAATAGGTACAATGAACATTATCTGGGTGACAGGTATACTTATAGCCAGGACTCAAGCATTACAAAAGCGATCCATGTAACCTAAACATTTGTATCCCCTTAATATTTTGCCATTTAAAAAACATGAAAATATAAAAAGTATTCTTAAACCAGCTCTGGGCCAGAGTTGGTCCTCAGGCTATAGTTTGCTGACCACTGCTCCAGATCTCCTCCACTTCATCCCTCCTCTCCTTAGCCCTTTTGCTTCTACCATCCGCCACGTTTTTTTTCTTTTCCTCAATAACAGCGAACCTTCAAATCTGAGAGCAACGTGATATTTAGAGGCACTGAATGTTATGCAAGGACATGCTAAATAAAGTTGAGTGGTTGTAGTAGTCCTCTATTGCTGGGAAACAAATTACCCAAAAGTTCATAGCTTAAAATAAGAACAAACATTTATCATTATCATCCCTGACAGTTTCTGTGGCTCAAGGATCCAGAACTGGCTTAGCTGAGCTGTTCTGGCCCAGGAGAATGCTGTCAAAACATTGGGCAGGCTGACAAGCAGATCCTAAAATATATGTGGAAATGCAAAATACCTAGAATAGAAGAAAACAATTTGAAAATAACAAAGTTGGAGGAATTTCCCATCCTGGTTTCAAAACTTACTTTAACAAAGCTATGGTTATCAAGAACAGTGTGGTACTATACCAGAAATAAATCCTTAGATTTATAGTCAATTGATTTTTGACAAAGAAGCAAGGCAATTCACTGGGGAAAAGGATAGTTTGTTCAAAAATGATGCTGAGAAAATTGAACTTAGACCCTCACCTTATATGATACGCAAAAGCTAATGCAAGATTAATAATAGATTTAAATTTAAGAGCTAAATCAATAAAATGTTTAGAAGAGAATAAAGAAGAAAATCCTCAAGACCTTAGGTTAAGCAGAGAATTCATAGATACAACACTAAAAACATGGTACATAAAAGAAAAAAAAGTATAAATTGGTCTTCATCAAAATTTAAAACCTTGGCACTTCAAAAGATATCATTAAGAAGAAAAGACAAGGCACAAACTGAGAGAAAATATTTGCGAAACACTTATCTGATAAAGGACTTGGATCAAAAATTTACAAAGAACACTTAGAACTCAATAATAAAAAGACAAACAACCTAATCATAAAATGATCAAAAGATATGAACTGACATTTCACCAAAGAAGATATATGAATGGCTAATAAGCACATGAAAATATGTTCAACATCATTAATCATTAGGGAAATGCAAATTAAGACCACAGTGAGATACTATTTCACACTCACCAAAATAGCTACAATAAATAAGACAAATAATAACTAATGTTGGCAAGAATGTGGAGAAATGGGAACACATACATTTTTGGTGGGAATACAAAATAGTGCAGCCGCTGTAGAAAAACAGTTTTGCAGTTCTTCAAGTAGTTAAACATAGACTTAGCACATTCAATTCCACTTTTAAGTGTACATTCAAGAGAGCTGAAAACATGGACACACAGAATTACACATGCATATTCATAACAGCTTTATTCATAACAGCCAAAATGTAGGAACAACCCAAATATTATCAACTAATAAAATAAAATGTAGTCTATTCCTGTAATGGAAAGCTGTTCAGCAAAGAAAGAAAGGAATAGCAACTATTACACACTACAACACAGATGAACCTCAAAAACATCATGCTAAATGAAAACACCAGACACAAGTGATCGCATTATTATTCTATTGTTATGAAATGTTCAGAAAAGACAAATTTATAGATGAGAACATGGATGAGTGGTTGCTTAAGGGTAGAGGTGGGGAGGAGGGCTAATTGCAAATAGGCATGAGGAATATTATTGAGGGGGTGAAAATGTCCCTAAATTGATTCATTGTGATGGTTGCATCACCCAGTAAAGTTACTAAAAATCTTCGAATTTACTTCTTAAATGGTACAATTTTACAATATGTAAAATATACTCCAATGAAGCTGTAACTGGGCAGGGCTTCAGTCATTAGAAGGCTCAGCTGAGATTGGAAGGTTCACTTTCAGGCAAATTGGTGCTGGTTGTTGGTTTTCCTCCACACAAAAGCCTCTACAAAAGGCTTTTTGAGTGTCTCCACAACACAGGATAGCAAGCTACCCAAAAGAGAGAGAACCAGACATCATCTCTCCTTTTATGACCTTTCCTTCGGAAATCAGAGCATCACATCTGCCACGTTCTCTTCATTAGAAGTGAGTCACCGAGCCCAGCCTAAACTCAAGGGGAAGAGAATTAGGATCCACCTTTTGAAGACAGGCATGTCAAAGAATGTGTGGAGACGTTTTAAAACATTAGAGTTTTCAGTCAACCCCTTGGATCTCCTCAGGATGAACTGGATGGAAATTATTCTTATCTCAAAAAAAAAAAAAACAAAAAAAAAAACACTTGACTGTTCCCCAATGAGGGAAAAACACAGGCAGATTTCTGGTTACACATGGCAGACTCAACACACACATACTTCCATTTCCTCTCAAAACCCCAATAAAATGATAATAATGGGGGAAAAGTGAAAACTCATAAAGATAAAGAGAACAGAAAAAAGACAATAAAATTTTTTAAATGTTAAGAACATTTTGAAAATGAAAAAGGATAATTGCATGTTTATAGGCTCACTAGAAGGGAAAACAAAACCAAAGACTACTAAGGGCAAATAAAAATACAGCAAGCTGATTTGAGGTCACGATGTTTCAGAAGGCTTGGGAGTCTGAGACACCAGATATCTCTGAAAGCAGAGTTAAGGGATAAGACTGAAAACAGGATAGGTTGGAGTCTACACACAAACACACACACACACACACACACACACGCATGCGAGCACACACACGTGTGTATATATATATATAGAGAGAGAGAGAGAGAAGTTAGTTGGTTCCTCCTTTTCCCTCCTGACTCCTGAGCAATCCAGGAGTCCTCCCCAACCCAGACTGAAATTGGAGGCTGGATCTCTGGGGAAGTGAACCACGGTGGCTCTAAACTGAAGATACCAGGCATCCAGGCATAGACAGGAGCAGGTTGAAGTGCCATACCAAAAAGCAGGGCTATTAAAATGAATGTCTACATTCTGAATGGTAAGACCCTTACCTCCCTTCAACAGTATGACTCCCACACCGCTATTAGACAGTCTCATGATACACCTTGGGCAGGATTTGAATATTTCTTCTTCATCAAATCAAGCAAGCTTGGCCCAGAAAAACACCTGCAGATACTGACATTTCATCTAATGAAAAAGTTATCTCAGGCCGGACCATCCTATAATGACACCTAACAGTCAACATACTCTTCCTATACACCCAGTGTTCCTTCTCAGTGTCTAAGAGCTTTACTTAGCCCAAGAATGCCAAATGTTTGAGAGACATCCCAAACATGAAAGAAAGAACAAGTCAAGTAAATGGAAGAATAGAAGAAAGGGAAAACTTGCATGGAACAGAACAAAACTGGGACTAACAAACTGTAATTCCCATCCTTAAATGATATGAAAAAATATTGTGTCTATAGGGCAAGAAGTGATGAATTCAGAGAAGAGTTCATGGAAATATACAAACATGATTTAAAAAAAAAACTTTTTTGGTTAAAAGTCAATTGAAAGACTGGAAAATAAAGTTGAGGAAATCTTCTAAAATCTGTGGGAAAAGTCAAACGTGGAAAAATAAGAGAGAAATACATGAAAATTAGAGGAGTGAGGGCTATGGTTAGATTAAAGATGGCTACACATTCTTTACTATTCCTCTCATTAAGAGGTAGAGTCTAAAGCCCTCCTCTTGAAAGAGAGCTGGCCCTAGTGACTTGCTTGACCAATAGAATGTGGTAGACGTGACATTCTGTGGCTTCTATCCTGACCCCTTATAAGACTACTCTAGAACCCAGCCACCATATTCTGAGGAAGTTCAAGCAGCCCGGTGGAGAGTCTGAAATGTAAAGTTCCAAGGACCCAATCAAGAGCCAGCACCACCTTGCCAGTCCTGTGACTGAGCCATCTCCAAAGTGCCCCCCCAGTCCCAGTGGAGATGCCCTATTGATGCCACATACAGCAGAGAAGAAGCCATCCCCACTGAGCCCTCCCTGAACTACAGACATGTGGGCAGAATACATGATTGCTATTGTTTTAAGCCACTTAGCTTTGAGATGGTTTATATCAATAGACAACTGGAACGAGGGCCAACATTTGGCTGATAAGAATGTTAGAAAAAGAGATGAAGGGGAAAAAAAGAAAACAATAGAAGGAAGGAAACTTTCAAAATAGAAATACAAGAAAAATTCCCAGAACTAAATGCCCAAATTTAAACCAAAAGAAAAACAAAATACCCAGTGCCCAACAAAATGTGTTGAAAAATACCTGCCCCAAGGTACGTCATCGTAAAATTTCAGAGTACTAGGCATAAAGAGATGATCTGAAAAGCTTCCAAAGAGAAAGAAAAGCCACATACAAATATCAGGAATCAAACTTCTTAACGGCAGTTCTGGAAGCTAGAAAGAAAGACAATGAAGCAATGCTTCGAAGCTATTGGAAAAAGCTAAGGAAAAAGTCTTTTGAATCCAGAATTCTATTCCCACACTGTTAACCAAGTGTGAGGAGAGAATAAATACATATATTTTTTTTTACATGTGAAGTCTCCAAGATTTGTTCTGCCAAAAGATAGAGTAAGCCAAGAAAAAAGAAATCCTGAGATCCAGGACACAAAGATTGGGCACCAGAAATGGAAAGAAATTCCCAGGGGGAAGTTGAAGGGAAAACCCACTGTGTCTTCTTAGCAGCAAGCTTAGCGACCCAGCCATTCACTGTGGAAAATGGAGTAGCCAGGGGGTGAGGAGCAAGAGGGGAGAAGGTGTTTCCACCATATTGGAAGGAGTTTTGCAATCCTGGAAATGATGTATGCTTCAGTTAGTGACAGGTAATCGAAAAATTAAGCACCAACAAAATGTTAAAGAAACCCTTAATTCTAAGAAAAGCAAAAGTTATAGAGGAAGGAAATGTAAATACTGTATCCTACAGATTCAGCTATGATAATGTTTAAATGGTCGTGATAATGTAGACGAAGGCTATTCAACCCAAAATTGTGAAATTGTGATGTGAACACGTTGTAAGAATGTGAGAAGGAAAGCAATGTGTGTCAGCAAGAGGGGGCAGTTTAAGAGAGCTGAATTGGCCAGAGTGGTGGCTCTTGCCTGTAATCCTAGCACTGTAGGAGGCTGAAGCAGGAGGATTACTTAAGGTCAGGAGTTCAAGACCAGCCTGAACAAGAGCAAGCCCCTGTCTCTACGAAAAATAGAAAACATTAGCTGGGCATGGTGGTACACACCTGTAGTCCCAGCTACTCAGGAGGCTGAGGCAGGAGGATCACTTGAGCCCAGAAATTTGAGGTTGCTGTGAGCTAGGCTGACGCCATGGCACTCTAGCCTGGGCAACACAGCAAGACTTTGTCTCACAAAAAAAAAAAAAAAAGAAGAAGAAGAGGGAGCTGAATCATCTTTTGCCCAGGTAAGAAATCATTGGCTAACATCACAAAAAGAAAGTTGGAGAGAAAGCAGCCTACCCAGAGGGTTTGCATATAAGGCAGTACATTTACATGATTTGTGACAGTCTTTCCTGAGAGGATTTGCTCAGGGAGAGCAGGTCAGGATGACAGTGAGGCAAGCAAGGTTCCTAGGACTCAAACTCAAAGTGCACAACCCTGAAAGTTGAAAGGCTCCTTACACTTTGTATGCCAGGCACCTCATTTGCCACTCCCTAGCCAGGGGAGAGCACTGGATATCATAAAAGCAGTGGTAGAAAAAGCAAATTGTAAAAAAGAGGAAAAAGTAGAGGGAGGCGGCTCAGGACATATCCCAAGGGTGGATTTAAGAATTGTCCTTTTTAAATCAAGCCTGAAGAGATAGGTAGGCTTTTGCAAAGCAGAGAGGAGAAAAGTATTCTAGGTTTGTCAAACAAAACCAACCAAAGAAATGAAGGAAGGAATCCCTGTGTGAAAAAGAATTAGCTTCTAAAGCAGAAAAACTCATTTAAGCATCCCCTACAGTTGATTGCCTTTCCCTTCAGGTCCTGAAAACAAAATTTAGAGCTTTCAATCTGTCTTCAGTTGGTTGATAATATTGGCCCACAGGGGTCTTGAGGCACTTGGCATAAAAGGCATTATACAGGCATAGGAGAAGCTTCCACTCTTCCATGTTCTGACATGAGTTTTACCAGTTTGCACAGTGGGGCTGAGTGGGCAGGAGCCTGGTGGGGAAAGTTTTGTCCCCTACTATGAGAAGACCAAGCTGTTAGGTGCCATGGAGCTCTCCCTGCTCCAAACCCGGGTTCCCAAGAGTCCCTGGGAAACAGATCAGGATGTTTAGGCAGGAGAGTCCGAGAATTTGTGATGACTGATGATATCATTGTGAAAACAAACAAACATATAGCCCCAGATGCTCTAAAGAAATGGCAGGGAATGTTTTGTTTGCCTATTGACTGGCTTAGCATAATATTTTCTCAATCTTGGTCCCGTATCAATTTCTGACAGTACAATTGAGGGCTGATGCAGAAGTGCATTGTGTCCAGGGCTAGGCAAGGAAATTGGGAGCTTGGGCAGTGGCTGTAAATATCCTCTTGGTATTTCAGTTTGTTTACGCTGAAGTGCTCTCTCAGGGGCTGAGAGGGTTCTGGGACACACTGGCACCAGGTTTTCAGTGGGAAAGATCAGTTGTGGAGATAAGGGTTGGGGTCCGCCTTGAGACGTGCCATGAAAAAAAGATCTGATTTAGCCATTAAATCCCCCGAAAGGGTGGTGAGTGTGACTATAACAATGGGGTATTCAGAAGAGCACTTGGTAGGCAGGAAAGGGATTTTCAAACATAAATGCAACAGAGACTTAGGGGACTGAAATGTCACTCCCTCTTCTTCCAGGGACAATGATTGAACCTCAGTAAGAAGATTCTAGAAGTAGGTTCCCACTTTCTGTGGCCAAGAGATGGAGGAGACCAAACACCAAAGGCAGAAGACAACAAAATCTGCTGAAGATTTGTCCCCAGTGAAATTTCCATCCTGATCAACATGAGTCACTCTGGGTGGTCCTGGCTGAACTTAGGGGTGATGAGCTCACTGATCCTTCTTGTTTTTAAGTGTCCTAACAGACTTGACTACTCAAGAAACAAGGTCTTTGGGAAAAAAAAATAGAGCAACATCAGCACATAAAGAAATAAACAGATTAAAAAAAAAGCATTTATGCACAAACAAGCGTATGTAGGAGGGAGAACCCTGGAGATAATATTCACCACGACTTATGCAGGGTGGCAGAAGGGTTCACACACATCCCTACTGGGTGGTCCACCAAAAGTTAAAGAGATACTATGAAACTACACACACACATACACACACACGCACACACACGCACACGTACACACACCCTACAAGAACTAAATTAAAGGGATTCTTCAGGGTCTGTAATTCCTCATTTTGAAATCTCTTGTTTGTATTTAGTGTGGAGTGTTTTCCCTAAAGGATATCCTGTTTGAGATTAGTATTAGCTAGTTCCTCTTAATGTCCTTAAAGAAACATCCAGGGAAACTAAATAAACCCCCACCCCTCCAAGAGCATGCCAAGGGATTTGTCTGGAGGAGGTCAGGGAGAGAGTTGACGTGCACCAAGACATATTCTCATCTCCTCCTGCAGGTTCCTGCTAGAACCCAGAGTGCCTGACAGCTTCCCAGAAGGAGAAGAAATCTTGATCTTACTATGGGCACATTCCAGGCAGGCAGCATGGCATTGAAATTGAACCAGTAGCTAAGCCAGTCCAATTCCTGGCTTAGCTATTGGATGTCCTCAAGCAAACCTGTGCCTCGGTACCCTTGCCTATAAAATGAGGGCAAATGGCCTCAAAAGGCCATTGGGAGAACCAAATGAACAAATGTACATAAAAGCACCCCATAGTCTATAATATACTGGGTTTTTTTTTTTTTTGAGACAGGGTCTCACTCTGTCACCTGGGCTAGAGTGCAGTGGTGTCATCATAGCTCACGGCAACTTCAAACACCTGGGCTCAAGTGATCCTCTTGCCTCAGCCTCTTGAGTAGCTGGGACGATGGGAGTGCACCAACATGCCTGGCTAATTTTTTCTATTTTTTGTAGAGATGGGGTCTCACTCTTGCTCAGGCTATATGATGCACTTGAACACACATTATTATTATGCATATTTCTCCCATCAACCTGAAGATATCATATTGACTTCATTGAATGAATGAACAAATGAATGAATGAACAACTGAAAAATAAAATGATTGGAATATATCAATGTCTTATCATTTAACTCAACAATAGACAGTTTATTCTTTACATGCCAAAAGACAGTTTATTCTTTACATGTTGTTATTTTCGCCTTTGTCAAATTTAAAATATCACATTTGCCATCAATGTTCCTATTGCCTCCTCTTTTAGCAACCACTCTAAAAGGATGTAATATTATCTGCCCTAACATTGCATGGCAAGTAGAAATTAAGAACTAGGAAGACAGATTCTTTGTAGCCCAGTAATACGTACATTGTTATTTTGAAGGTTTTACCTCCTTCAAGATTCTAAAACCTGGCTTTTCACATTTAGCCCAGCCATTACCTTGGACTTTCCACATAGTTTACCTCGATTACTATAGTAACCCGTTTTCTTTGCCCTCAGATTTATTTACTTCATTTTCACATGGGTAAATCTGGACAGTATGTAATTAATTGTACACTGCCTCATTCCCTTCACCATTTCTCATGATATATCTGCTAAATATATTTTTTTATTTCAGCATATTACAGGTTATGTGTAGGTTATGTATATTGCCTTTGCCCCGCCTGAGTCAGAGCTTCAGGCATTCTGTCCCCCACATGGTGCACACCACATCCGTTAGGTGTGGATATACCCATCCCCCCATCCCACCTTCCCTACACATGATGAATGTTACTACTATGTGTGCACTTAAGTGTTGATCAGTTAATACCAATTTGATGGTGAGTACATGTGGTGATTGTTTTTCCATTCTTGGGATACTGTTCCAGCAAGTTTACAGCAAGTGTTAACAGCGACTGACCAGGGAAAGAACCAAGCGGCACGTAGAGGGTCAGAGAATCAGCCTTTATTCTGCCAGCGGGCTCAGAGGGGCATGCTACCAAATTCTGAGCACCACTTCCTTGTTCTCCGCCAGTTTTATACACTTCTTGGGGTTACACACAACCAATCAACTATGAGCATGAGGAGTTATCCAATCAGCGGTGGGATTCAAAAAGCGTCCAATCAGCAACAAGCTTTACATGATCCAATCAGCAACAAGCTTTACATATCCAATCAGCAACAAGCTTTACATATCCAATCAGCATTGGGATTCAAAAAGCATCCAATCAGCAGTGAGTTCAGCCATGGGGCCCCGGAGTGGGGGTTTTTCCCTATCACTACTTCACTTAGTAGAATGGACTCCAGCTCTATCCAGGATAATGTAAGAAGTGCTAGATCACCATTGTTTTTTGTGGCTGAGTAGAATCCATGGTATACATATACCACATTTTATTAATCCACTCTTGTATGAATGGGCACTTGGGCTGTTTCCACATCTTTGCAATTGTGAATTCTGCTGCTATAAACAGTCGAGTGTAGATGTCTTTTTTACAGAATGTCTTTTGTTCTTTTGGGTAGATGCCCAGTCGTGGGATTGCTGAATTAAATGGTAGTTCTACTTATATCTCTTTGAGGAATCTCCATATTGTTTTCCACAGAGGTTGTACTAGTTTGCAGTCCCACCAGCACTGTTTGAATGTTCCTATCTCTCTGCATCCATGCCAACATTTATTGTTTGGGGGGACTTTTTGATAAAAGCCATTCTCACTGGAGTTAAGTAATATCTTGCTGTGGTTTTGATTTGCATTTCCCAGATGATGAGAGATGGTGAGCATTTTTTCATGTTTGTTGGATATTAGTCTGTCTTCTTTTGAAAAGTTTCTATTCATGTCCTTTTCCCACTTTCTAATGGGGTTGTTTGATTATTTTTCTTGCTGATTTTCCTGTGTTGTATACAGATTCTAGTTATCAGCCCTTTATCAGATGTGCAGCATGCTAATATTTTCTCCCGTTCCGTAGGTTGCCTGTTTGCTCTCATGATAGTTTCCTTGGCTGTGCAGAAGCTTTTTCATGTGATCAGGTCCCATTTATTTACTTTTATTGTTGCTGTGATTGCTTGGGGTCTTCTTCATAAATTCTTTGCCTAGGGCAATATCTAGAAGAGTATTTCCAACATTTTCTTCTAGAATTATTATAGTTTCATGCCTTAGGTTTAAGTCTGTTATCCACCGTGTGTTGATTTTTGTGAGAGGTGAAAGGTGCGGATCCTGTTTCAGTCTTCTACATTAGAAGAAGCTGAAACTTGTCTTCATATGAAATCTTCAAATGAAACACTATATACAAAAGAAACGAAAGCAATTATACTGGTTGAGGCAGGAATGGAGCTCCCTCCACCTACAGGGATCCACTAAGAAACTTCTAGTGTTGCCTGGGGCAACTCCATCACATATGGCAAATTAAATATCAATAAATGAATGAAGGTAGATATATAAGGTACAATATAAATTATTAAAGTTGATCATATTGTCTATTTCCACATCTGCCTCCAACTACACGCCAGGAATAGGGAGTTCCTGGGTCAATAACAAAACCTTATGTAACTATTAGACCCTATAAATCTGTAGTCCCCAACCCTGGAGCCATGGACCAGTACTGATCTTTGCCCTATTAGGAACCAGGCCACACAACAGGAGGTGAGTGGCAGACAAGCATGTGAAGTTTCACCTGTATTTACAGCTACTCCCCATCACTCACCATCCCTCCCCACCAGTCGTAGAAAGATTGTCTTCCATGAGACTTGTCCCTGGTGCCAAAAGGTTGGGAACCACTGTAAAATAATACAAATGTATAATTTAGATAATTTTTTTAAAATACAAATATGAAAAAAACAGAAAAAAATCTATATGATATAGATGAAGCTATATTTGGAACAAAAGTAATGACTAACTATATGTATAAATACATTAATTAATTAAGCATTTGACACAAAGAAGAAGAATAATTGGAAAAAGCCTAAGCAAAGTGAAAATAGGAATCAATAAAAGTAAAAGCAGAAATTAATTTATTATAAAACCGAAAAGAATAGATGTGATATATGTATAATCTGGTTCTTTGAAAAGGAACAGTAAGTAAAATAAACAGTAAGTAAAATCACTACCTAAACTAATCAAAAGAAAAAATGAAAACAAATAATAATAGAAAAACAGCCAGAGAGAAAGAAGAAATGAAAATAATTATATGAAATATCAGCAAAGTTCTATGCAACACACACTTTAAAACCAGGAAAAAATGGCCTCTTTTCATGGAAAATAGAAACTGCCAACATTGACTCAAGAAAGAAAAAAAAATAAACAGACCAATTGTGAAAGTTGTCAAAGAGCATCTGTGCTTTCAAACAATTCTGGAATACACAGCAAGAAGGAAAGTTTCCAAAGTATTATTATACAATCATCATCATAATAAAAGAAATATTTGACAGAGATAGCATTGAAAGCCCAATCTAATGTATATCAATGCAAAAGTTATAAAACAAATGTTACAAAGATAATTTGGCAGTACACTGTGCAATCATATATCAATCTGAGGCTTGTTTAGAAATCCAAAGACACTTCGACGTTAAGAAATTGTCCCTACAAGTCACCACATTAATAGGTGAAAGTGCCAAAAAGCATGCATTCATTTCAATAGATGCTGAAAAGTCATAATGGATTTTTCTTTAACATGAAAAAAAAAAAAATCTTGAACTATGCTACCTGTTTAATAGGAAACTGTTATAAATATTTCCATGAAAGGAAAAAACATTGCTGAGAAGGCCATTATCATTTTCTGGAATTACTTTCCAGTGCAGTCTGACATGAAAAAATAACCTAGAAGTTAAAAAAAAATTGAGAAGGAAAAGATTATTATTTATAGATGATGTGATTTATACTTGGAAGGCCTTATAGAAGCAACTGAAAAACATTTCTGAAAAATAAGAGAATTGATTTAAGTTCTCGTGTTATACTTCAAAACAGCTAGAAGAGAGGACTTCGAATGTTCTTACCACAAAGAAATGACAAGTGTTTGGGGTGACGGACATGATAATCACTCTGATTTGAGCATTACACAATGTATATATGTATTGAAACATCACACTGTACCCTAAAATATATACAATTATTATGTGTCAATTAAAAAATAAAATATAAAAAAATTAAATTAAAACCAAAAATAAATAAACAAATAAGAGAATTGAGTAAAGAGTTGATAAAAATTTAACCAAAAATAGATAAATAAAAGGTTAGAAAATGCAATGGAAAATTTTTACCTAATTTACAAAAAGAAAATGGGAGATTCAAATATTCAGGAACATACTTAAGGAGTGCACAGGACCTGGATTTTAAAATGTTGAAGTTCATCTATGGGAGGTGAAAGCCTTGTATACTCCTCAACTGGAAGACCTCACCCAGATCCAGCCCCTGCTGGGCCTCGGAGTGACCTGAGACACCAGACTCCCTCATGGCTGGTGCTGCCTGCTCCCTCAAGGCCCCAGATCTCAGAGCCAACACCATCTCAGGGTTCCCCAGCCTGTTCCTTCCTTACCCTGGGGCAAACTCCTTTCCACCTCCAAGGCTGATCTTGAGGGAGAAAGCCCTGTGGCCCGTCTCCTCTCCTGAACTCAGCCTCATCTCCTTGCCGTCTAGCTCAGGAGGAGGAGGAGTTGGGAATCCAGGGGATGAGAGCTGCAGGCGGGCAGCTGTCTCCCCAGAACCCTTGCTCCTCTTTGTTCTGATAAATTGCCTTGTTCCTGGTCTTAAGTAAGGAGAAGGAAAAAACAATCAAGACAGGAACAGGAGAATGAAATTATATCATTTAAATGATCGTGATTACGATACCAGAGGGAAAAGCCCTGGATTAGAAACCAATCAACCTGGTGCTCAGTGTCCTAGGGATGCTGGTAGGGGATTTCATAGCCCTGCCTCTCAGTTTTCCCTTCTGTTAAATGAAGATGCTAGACCTAGCCATCTCCAAGGCCCAATTCAACACTGAAACCCTCTGAGTCTGGTAATTCCCTAAACTGACTTATGGTCATTGAAAGGATTAATAGGAGGCTTGGGGGTAGAGAGAGAGAAGAAAGAGAGAAAGAGAAAGGAAGGAAGGAAGGAAGGAAGGAAGGAAGGAAGGAAGGAAGGAAGGAAGGAAGGAAGGAAGGAAGGAAGGAAGGAAGGAAGGAAGGAAGGAAGGAAGGAAGGAAGGAAGGAAGGAAGGAAGGGAGGGAGGGAGGGAGGGAGGAAAGGGAAGGAAAGGAAGGTTTTAGTCATAAATTATAACGTGGGTTTGAGAAGTGGTTATATCTTGGGAGCCTTATAAATCACTCTGAAGCACCTTAAGTCCCTCATTGCTCCTTTATACTGCAGCTTATGCCAAAGGATCACAACATGTCAGCTACCCAGCAAGAGTCATGCATCGAGCAGATCAGCCGAATCGAGGAGGAAGAGACAATGCAGCCTCAACCAGCTATTTGCTGGATTCAGAGTCATAAAGTGTCTGAGCTGGAAATCCTTAGAGGCCATCACGTCAAGCTCCCTCAGGTAGTGGAGTTCAGTCTCTTGATTCATGCTCAGCCTGGGTCCAAACTGATTCAGAAACTAGAAGAGCAATAGAGCAAGCGTCAAGACTGACATTCTCAAAAACAGTGAGGGCTCAGTTCTTCCATCTGCCCAGCTGTTTAGGAAACCTCAACAACAAACAGCTACAAACACAAGTTATGACCTGAAGTTGTCTGTGCCTTGGGTTCCCACAGAATAAACACAGAAGAGAAGGGAGAGTCACAAGGATTAGGTCACAGGGCTCTGTGGTCCATGTGTCCCTCCCTGCTGACTACAGAGAACTCTGGAAACTGACCATAGAGTACACTTTCCACCCTTTCTCAGTGTTGCAAAGCCAGCCCAGCCCAGACCACTTGGCCAGCCCCCAATATATGAATGGATTCATCACACTCTTTCAGTTCAAAGACTAGAATCTCAGCTATTTCACCAGCTCATCTTCCCCTTCCAAATCTGTCCCTGATCTCCTCGGCTCCCAAAGCTCTGATCTGTGTTTGTGGAACCAAACTCCTCAGGCCTGATGTTTGACCCAGGTACTCTAGAACTGGCCTCCAACTTCCCTCCTCACTTCCACATCAAGTTGATGTCTGTTTCAAGGCTCTCTCAGTAAACCTAACACTTAACTGGCCCTGGCCTCCAAGACCCTACCCTGGAACAAGCCTCTCAGGGCTATACAATAGTTGGACCTAATTGGACCTAGGTAAGTGTGGGCTGGAACAGCTGAGGGCAATTTCTGCAGAGCACAATGGGGTATTAGGTTAGAAAAACAGTTTGGGACCAGCTTTTGAAGAGCCTGGAATGCTAAGATGTTGAATTTTATTCTAAAGACAACTAGGAGCTTTTGTAGAGGTTTTAAAGAAGGAAGCACCCTTGATCAGATCTGTCTATACTGTTAAAAGACTACCTTGGAGGCCATGTGGAGAATGAATATGAGTGAAACCAAAAAAATGCAAGATCAATGCGCAGGGTAGTAGAGTCACAGAGGAGAACTTTGCTATAATGAGGATGGAGGAAAGTGAGCAAAATATGCATAGAGTAGGAGAAGTGAATTTTCTGGTAGATACAAATTTTGAGGTGATTTGAAAAAAGAGAGGAGCTTGGGTTGGTAAGTACAGCGGGTTGTATAATTCATGTCCCAAAAATTCACATCCACCCAAAATCTCAGAATGTGACCCTGTTTGGAACTAGGGTCTTTGTAGATGTAATTAGTTAAGGATCTCAAGATGATATAATATCGTACTGGACTTAGGATGGGCCTTAAATCCAATGACTTGTGTCTTCGCAAGGAGAGGAAAGGGCACAGAGATAGAGAAAAAGGCCATACAAAGGCAGAGGTTGGGATTATGCTGCCACAAGCCAAGGAATGACGGAAGCCAACAGAAGCTGGAAGAGACAAGATTCCACCCTAGAACTTTCAGGAGTATGGCCTTTCTCACACTTTGACATCAAACTTCTAGCCTCTAGTACTTTGAGGGAATAAATTTCTGTTGTTTTCAGCCACTCAATTTGCAGTATTTGTTACAGCAGTCCAAGGACCCCAATATTGTAGGAAAGCAGGATAAAGTAATAAGAATGGGAGAATTGTCATAGGCAATACCTGGGAGCAGGGAGGAGAAGACAAAAATATTAATAGTTAACAGAGTCTTACTACATGAGAAGTATTGCATTAAGAGCTTTACAAGTTTTTAGTTCCATCCAATCTGTAAAATAACCCTATCATGTAGGTATCACTATTATCTCCTTTTTCTAGATGAGGTAACTGAGAATTAATTAACTCATTCAAGGTTGCATGGGTAGCAACCCAATTCAATATTTGAGTCATCTGACTCCAAATCTCATGTTATACTTCCCAATGGAGATGGAAATTGGCTTCATATGATTGTATTAGTGGGTCATCGAGGAAGAATCATGAGATATTAAATCTGAGAGATATTTCAAAGAACACATTGTTAGATGGAGGAAGCTTTGAAACAAACACAGACACTTGAGTTTAATAAAATAAGGTAGTCAGAAGCCACCATCACTTCCAAGTGAGTATCTTGCGTTCACTAGGTAGGATTCACAGTCTGCCTTCGTCGTTCTTCCTCATGTGGAGCACACAGCCTTCCCATCAAGGGTGGGCAGGTGGGCAGGGAGGCAGTGTTTGTGAAGTCAACAGGGGGCAGTGTTCTTCCCCAACACGAGGCCCAGGAACTGGATTCCAGGAAAAAGACTGCCACTGAACAAGAGGAACTGCTCACATCTACAAACAATCCCCTTTGCCAAATTTCTGTTCGGTTTCTTGCTGCGTGCACACACACACACACACAAAGATAGTTAAAATAAAGCAAATAAATTATAAGAGGTTACCTTAGAGTAAGAAAAAGCAGGCTGTGGATAGGAAAATGAAAGGAAGGGAGACTGAAGTCCTCTTATTATCAACACATGACACGCATGCCCACAAAAATTCACATAGGCCCATTCAGTGCACGTGTAAGAACCCCATGCATGTGCACATGGCTGAGAGCACATGGGCACGCGCACACACCTGTCTCTTTCCTCCGTGACTTGTGGCGTCTTTTTTTTTTCCCTAATGGATTTTACTTCTTTGAAGGGTGAAACCGTTTTTATCTCAGAGCCAAACTACTGGAATAGCTGTAGTGGGAGAGTGGGAAGGGAGGGGGCTCTAGCTGAACCCCTGAAAGCCTGGCAAGTTCGTGTCCTCACTCAAGCTCAAAACTCTGAGTCTGGTTGGGGAAATCCTGCCCGAAAAATTCTCAGCTCAACTCTCTCCGGGTTGGTAAGTGTATTTTCTAGAGCGAAACACATGTTATTTTTGAGAAGCAGGAGGAGGAAGGAAGTTACTTCTTTCCACTAAGGGCTGACCAACAGCTGTAATTTTAGTGGCAGTAATAGACAGGAACAGCTTGGTGGCATCATGTTTAATGGGTAGAGATCAGCTCACCTCATGGCCTGGTTGCTATGTACAGAGATCTGAGGAGTCCATAACAAAGGCTGTGAGAGTCACTACTTAGGGTAGAAGGAAACAGGGCCTGTCCCAAAGAAGGGAGGCTTGCTTTTGTCCAGCCCTGATGGAATGTATGAGGTCTGCAGGGTGGAGTTTATGGAGGTGACCCAGGAAGCCATCAAAAGCCCCATGAATTGCTCAGATATCCTTCACTTCAAGAAACTTCTCTAAGTAATTATTGAACTGAACTCAGGAGAAAATAATTAAAGAACACATGTCTCCTGTGGCCATATTTGGGCATAATGGAAGGCTCTCTGGCATTTTTAAAATAGCATCAGCTTCTATTTTATACCCTCTGGGAATCCCCTGACCCCACCCGCAATTGGCCATTTCTTGGAGGAGGACGAGAAATGAGACACATCATTTTAGATGTGAAAACCAAAGGGGAAGCAGGTTTCATTAGCCCCAAGAGAGAAAAGCAGCGTAGGTTTCAAGAATAAATACGTATGAGTTTAAGAAATCAGCAGACCTATTTTCTTTGCTTCCCACCTCGTATCTGCCCTGAGAAGAGAAAATTAAGGACACATGTTCTGAGGCTGCAGAGTGGGTGTAGCTGACCATGATGTTGCCAGATCCACTTCAGAAGTCTACGTTGCTGACTGACATGGTAGCCTATTACCCAAAGCTGACAAATCAAGTGACTCAAAGTCGAACACTCTGCCTCCAGGTGCCCTCCAAGCAAGAGAGGAGACAGCAGACATTTATTTCGTTGCAAGCAGGGATAGAGTGCTGGAGGGTGATAATATTATCATTTGGAACTAACAATGCACTGCAAAGGTCCTGGTTCTTCATCCTACCATGAGTCACACTTTCCCCTTCAATGCCAAATCAGAATTTTCTCCTATCCTGCTACTATAGGAAGCCCAGTCTTCTATCCGGTTCCTCACCCCAAGTATTTCTGAGAATCCCTGAGGCATGTTGGGCTGTCCTACAGGTTCATCCTGTCTGTCCCTTGTCATCCAAGTGACACTGTCTGAGACTAGACCTGCTTTTTGTAAAGACTCTTCTTAACATCTCAGGATCAGCTTCTTTCTAACCCTTAATTACCCAAGCACGAGCAAGACCACTCTGTATTATGTGATGTCACTTTATTGAAGGCACTGGGCTCTAACAGAATGGAACTTCAACATGCAAGAAGGAAAGTAAATGCTAGATTATGGATACGGCCACTCCACAGTGGTCACCCTTACCCTTTCTTCTGTTTTTTTATCACATTGCAGGAGTCCGTTACTTCCCCTCAGAAGAATTCTATCACCTACATCTCCATTATTTGGAGTCAGACCCCCAAATCCTCTGATTGGTTACTCATATATATGAATATCCCCAAAATGAAAAGGAAACAATCTCAGTGATGTGATTCTAAACACAGTAAAGACAACTTTTTATAGTATGAGCACAGCAACATTGCACCCCATTATTCAGAACATCTCACTGCAGAATACAAAGGCAGGTTCTGCTACAATAGCGACAACATCAAGAATTACAATAGCAGCTATGATTTACTGAGTTTCTACTTTATTCCAATAACAGCACTAACCACTATATATTATTTATAATATTTATATTGCTATCAACATTATGTATTAGTCTCATTTTTATGGATAAGAAAACTAAGGAGAAATAAAGTAACTTGTCCAAGATCATACTTTTGGAAAAATTAGAAATAAGATTAGAGTCAAGATATTCTGAGGCACTGAAACAATATGATGGCTGACTCCTTCCTTCAAGGAACTACAGAGGAAAAATACCACAAAATTTGTCAGGAGAGATGGAGTTAAGCTGTTTTGGACTGGTGTATGGGCTAGGGTGTTGACTTGGAATAGGAGCAATGACTACATGCATTGGGAAGGTACAATCAGACAGGAACTCTTTGTGTTTTGCTCTTGCTGTCCTCTGTTATTGCCTTGGACAAACAATTTCTGCCTTTATATATGTGGCTCTGAGTTCTGGTCCAGGTGTGCTAGGTAATACAAACAAGGCAGTGCAGAAGATCTGCACCTGTGAGGCACTAAAAACAACAGGTGGAGGCTAACTAACCTTGAGCAGAGACTCCCCATTCCTCCCATTCCAAACTCTCAGGGTTGATTAATTTATGAAATGTAAGGATGTTTCTTTCACATGGGCAAAGAGAGAGGCCCTAAGCTAAGTGCCAGAGTGACTAATTAGTTTTTCTGCACCTAGTCTTCTCCTTCACTGGGCTTAGCTCCCTAACCTGGGCTAATAAGGGCTGTTGCAGCTTAACCCTTGCAGCTCTACCTTTGTCTGACAAAGTAACCAATGTATCCAGGGGAAAATGAACTCACAAGGCAAAAATAATAAGAAAATAACTTTACATATTATGCCAAAGCAGAAATATAGAACCAAAAGAGATAATAGAAGTTATTAGCAATTTGAAACAAGAAAGTACTAATAAAAAAAATGACCAGGCAATATTAGATATTAAAAAATTAGTTAAAATGAAGAATATAAATTACATCAATAGCATAAATTAGCTAATGAATGGATGAGAAATTTGAAAAATTGGATTGAGAAAATTTTCCAAAGAGAAAAATAAAAAGGCAAGAAAATATAAAACACAAAAGAAAATCTAAGAGGCAAGGGGAGAGAGTAATATAACTAGAAATAATAACATGAGAATAATAGAAATCACAGAAAGAGGGAGCAATAATGGAGAAAAGGAAATATTTGAAGAAATAATAGAGATAAATTTTCCTGAATGAAGAGAAGGAAGAGCAGGAGACTACACAGTGAAAAGGCCAGAGAGTCCCAAAGAGGAGATAGAAAAAACCTCACACTAGATAGCTAATAAGAAAATGTAATAATATCAAAGATGAAGAGAAAATTATAAAAGCTCCTAGAAAAAAAAATCAGATTCTGTGCTAATGATCAAAATCAGATTAAGTTTAGATGTTTCAATAACAACACTAGAAATAATCAACAAAAAAGGGGGATTTTTTAAAAAAATACGGTAATGTTTTCAAAGTATTGGAGAAAAATATTTAGAGCCAATAAGTTTATATTCAGCCCAACTGTCAGTTAAGTATGAGTGGATGATAAAAATATTCTCAGCCATACAAACTTTCAGGCTTCCCTAAAATGATTCAGTATTGCATATAAGTATTTTAATTAGAGGAGAGAAAATTCCAGGGGATGGTACAAGATTTATATAAAGTAATGACAATGAAATACCTTGGTAGATTTTGATATTGTCTTAAAAAGTAGCTACAGAGTGACATCAGTAGGATGATAGAATAGGAAGGTCTAGATCTCACTACCAACCAAGAATACTATAGCTGGCAAAACTGTCATCCAAAATGAAGACAAATAAAGACCTTCCCAGATAAACAAAAGCTCAGGGTGGCCATCACCACTAGACCTGCCTTATAAGAATTGCTAAACAGAGTCCTTCAAATTGACATGAAAGGACACTAACACTAGATAACAACACAAGAGCACATGAAAATATAAAGCCCTCTGGTGAAAGTACACACTTAAACAAATATAGACTCCTATAATATTATAATGATGGTGTGTATAAATCACTTTTAACTCAGTATAGAATCTAAAAGATAGATAAAAATAACTAAAAGACTATATTAATGGATACAAAATATTTAAAAATATAATTTGTGACATCAATAACATTAATGAGGGGTGGGGAATGTAAAGGAATAGTGTTTTGTATTTGATTAAGTTGTTATCAGTTTAAAATATATTGTTATAACAAGAAGATGTTTTATCTAATCCCTATAATAATCATAAGAAAATACCTACAGAAGAGGCACAAAAGAAAATGAGAAAGAATTAAAGCACGTCACTACAAAAAAAATCAATGAAACACGAAGGCAGTGAGAGAGGAAAATGGATGTCAACTGATGTCATAGAAATAAAAAAGATCACGAGACTACTATGAACAAATGTACACCAACAATTGCATAACCTAGAAGAAATGGATAAAGTTCTAGAAATGTATATACACAAGAGTAAATCATGAAGAAATAAAAAATCTGAAGAGACCTATAACTAGTAAGTAGATTAAACCAGTAATCAAATCCTCCCAACAAAGAAATCAGGATCATAAGGTTTCACTAGAGAATTCTGCCAAACATTTAAAGAACTAACACCAATTCTTCTCTTTCAAAAAAAAATTGAAGAGGAGGAATGCTTCTATAAGGCAATCTGTGAGGCCAGTGTTACCTTGATACTAAAATCAGACAAGAATACTACACGAAAAGTATCCTATACCAGTACCCTGATGAATATTCAGGCAAAATTCTCAATAAAATACTTACCAATCAAATTCAATAGCACATTAAAAGGACTATACACCACTAAGCATATTTATTCTTAAAATGCAAGGATGATTTGACATACAAAAATCAATCAAATATTGATTCAACATATGAAAATCAATCAATGTAAGAACCACAGTAACGGAATGAAAGACAAAAAACACATAATCAAATCAAATTGATGCAGAAAAAATATTTGACAAAATTCAATATCCTTTCATAGTAAAAAACAACAATTTAGTACTATTCCAATTAAAAGACAAAGACTGTCAGACTAGATAAATAAAAGGTACAAATATATGCTACTTATAAGAAAGACAGGTAATAGCATGCTGATGTTCAAAGTACAAGAATGGGAAAATGCCATGCAAGCACTACTAACTAAAAGAAAGTTAGGGTAGCTGTATTAACATCACCCTCGCTGGCTCATGCCTATAGTCCTAGCACTCTGGGAGGCCAAGGCGGGAGGATTGCTTGAGCTCAGGAGTTCAAGACAAGCTTGAGCAAGAGCAAGACCCCATCTCTACTAAAAATAGAAAAATTAAGTGAGTGTGGTGTTGTGCAGCTGTAGTCCCAGCTACTCAGGAGGCTGAGGCAGGAGGATCACTTGAACTCAGGAGTTTGAGATTGCTTTGAGCTATGACACCATAGCACTCTAGCCTGGCGGGTGACAGAGAGAGACCCTCAAACACACACACACACACACATCACCCTCACAGACTTAAAGGTAAGAAAAGCTAGTAGAGATAAAGAAAGATATTTCTTAATGATAAAAGGTTCAATTCAACAAAAAGATATACCAATTTTTAATATATAGCTAATAATTTAGCCTCAATATATATAAAGCCAAAATTGACAAGACTTGTATGCAATATCTACAAATTGAAAATTAATACAGGGAGATTATAACACACATTTTACATTAACTGATTGAGATAGCAGTCAAACATAAACTGATAAGGATATAAATGATTTGAAAACACAACTATCAAATCTGCCCTAGTTTACGTATTTTGAACAACTACTCCAAATTTTTTAAAGAACCATTTAATCTTTCCAGTTTTCCCTAGAAATTTGACAAAAATTGCCATATACTATTAGTTTATAGAGCAAGTTTCAAAAATTTCAAAGGATTGTAATAATTTACAGTATATTCTCTGGCCATAGTGAATTTAAATTAGAAATATGTAACAAAATCTCCATACGTGTGGAAATTAAACAATTAATTTCTAAATGGTCAATGGATCACAGTAGAAATCACAATAAAAATTAGAAAATATTTTGAAATGATACTAATGAAAACATAACATATCAAAATTTGCATGATGGGCCAGGCGCGGTGGCTCATGCCTGTAATCCTAGCACTCTGGGAGGCCAAGGCGGGTGGATTGTTCGAGGTCAGGAGTTTGAAACCAGCCTGAGCAAGAGTGAGACCCCATCTCTACCATAAATAGAAATAAATTAATTGGCCAACTAATATATATAGGAAAAATTAGCCGGGCACGGTGGCGCATGCCTGTAGTCCCAGCTACTCAGGAGGCTGAGGCAGAAGGATTGCTTGAGCCCAGGAGTTTGAGGTTGCTGTGAGCTAGGCTGATGCCATGGCACTCACTCTAGCCTGGGCAACAAAGTGAGACTCTGTCTCAAAAAAAAAAAAAAAAAAAAAAAAAAATTTGCATGATGAAGATAAGACCATATTAGCTGAAAATACATAGCCTTAAATGCATATATCAGAAAAGAAGAAAGGCTGAAAATCAATTAGTTAAGCATGTATATCAAGAAGTTAGTTTTTAAGAAAAGCAAATTAAAGCCCCTCAACATTTTAAAGGGCATAATTTTTAAAAGGATAGAAATTAATGAAATAGAAAACAAATGAGCAATAAAAGTTGCAACAAAGCCCTAAGTTGATTCATTGAAAATCCCTAATAAGATTGATAAATCCCTTCTAAACCAATTTTTTAAAAAGATTAAAGAAAAACAATATCAGAAATGTGAAAATGGAAATCACCACAGATCACACAAATATAAAACTACTATGAACAACTTTATGACAATGCAATTGAAAATTTAGATAAAATTGACAAACCCTTAAATAAATATGTTTATACACTGCAACTGGTATAAGAAGATATAGTTTTCAAAATAGATTCAAGAAGACATAGAAACTATAAATGTCCCACACTCATTAAGGGAGTTAAATCCTAATCAATAAATGAAAAAAAAAAAAAAAAACTTTAGGCCCAGGTAATTGCACTAGTGACTTTTTCCAAACAGTTAAGGAAGAAATTAAACTCAGAAAAACTCAGAGAATAAAAGAAAACAATTCTAAACACGTTTCTTGAAGATAGTAGAATCCTGATAGTAAGCTAAAGCACCAGGCTTTAAAAAAAAAAAAAAGGAAATTTACAAGCCAGTTTCTTACTCATCAATATAGACACAAATATCCTAAAGAGAATATTAGTAAACCAAATGCTGCAATTACACAAAAAGAATAACCAAGTTGTGTTTATTCTGGTTGTACATGATGGGTTCATACAAAAGTTAATGTGATTCCCCAAATTAAGGGAATAAAGAAAAATAAAATCATAATCTTCATAGATGAAAAAAATATCATACTATTTAAAAATATTATATTAACAATTTTAAAACCCTCAGCAAACTAGAATACAAGGGAACTTCCTTAATCTGATAAAGGCTATCTAGAAAGAATGATTAAGAGTGAGCAGCTACCACACTGGAGGACAGGACAGAAAAATGGTTCATAATGCCAGTTATGCAGTTTGGAACCTTCAGCTGAGTGGGACGCATTCTCAGCCAACACTCACTTTTTCTGGGTTCTCTTTTCATCTTATTGATGTATACCCCTTCAGACAAATTAGGACCACTTCGATGGAAGGTCAACCGACCAGTTCATCTTTATACCTATACAAGCCTGGCCTATGCTGTGCATATAATAGTCACATCATGTTTGTTAGATACAGTAATTCAGGGGACCATAATCCCTAAGACAGCACTAATAAGCTATATAATTCTTCCCTACCCCCTATCATTGCAGTGGAATGTTTTTTTGCAAGTGAGAGTTAAATCTCTCATCTGAACCACAGTGTGTTGACTTCACTCTTCCCTGTACCCGTTAAATTAACTTAGCAATAATTTCCTGACTGGGGAAGTCATTGGATAGTTTCACTTTCCCAGGTTTCCTCCCTCCTTTTTGGTGTGTTAGTTTTGTATTTTGTTCCGTCCCTTCTCCTCCTCCTCCTGTCCCTCTATCTGATTTGGCTGGGGATTACTTTTACTTTTTCCCATCATTCTTCTGACTTTATCTCCTTGGAATTACCAGTTAACAAAAGTTTAAATGAATTCAAGGCTTAGCCCCATGATTTAAAAATGTTCACGGGCTAAAGTTCTGTGTCCAACATTAATATTATATTAAAGAAAAATAACAAAGAGTTTCAAATTAAAAGAGAGTGTGCAATCCTCTATAACATCCCTCTCCACCAAAACTCTGGAAAAACACACATCTTTTGCTTCTGATTCAAAATATTAATTTCCTACAGTACTCCCAGCTTCATAAATTCACAGCTTCCTTGGGAAAATCCCCATAACACTAGAAATTTGCTTTTGCCAATTTCAGTGAACACAGTTCTTAAGGAGGCTGCGTAGAAAAAATGGAAACAACAAAATATTTAAGGACTGGTTTTAACATGTATTACATAACTTGAAGATTATTTTACATAACTATGAATCCTGAGCAACTCTCAAATCTACTTAGCCCTTAACTCTGCTGAAATGGTGATCTACTTGCCCAGAGAGAGAGGCAACAATTTAAAAGCTCCCTGTGGACATCTCCTTTCAGTGGGAAGCCAGAAAGTTTTCGCCATAGGAGGACATCGCGATTCCTGGTGATGTCAGATCACCACATCCCAGAGGATGGTCAGGTAAGTGGACTTTTCTCTGTTCCCTTCCTTCCATCCTCCGCTTTTCTCACCATCCTAACTCCACTAATGGAAATGATAACAAGCAGATAGATACCCTGTAGCCTCCAGCCCTCTGGCAGCATTAAGTCCTGAAATCATCCATATATCCCACCAAGAAAGAGAGATTTGCCTCCTGGATGTTTAAAGCAACAGCATCATAGCCGCATCTCTCCTCTGTTTTCTTTGAGCTCCGTACCACTGAGGTCAGATTCTTGGAGGACAAGGAGAAGGAGGATATGCAGTGGGTAGACAGACCCAAGTCAGATTGTAGGAAGGTAAATTGTTACCAATGCTTTCTCAACCCTATTTTCATTTCTCCCCTATTTGAGGATTTTTGCTATAACTCCACTTTTCTTTCTCTAAAATGGAACCCTAGTGTGGAGTGGAGGTTTTTCAAGATACAGGAAGACAGCTTAAGGAAGACAGCTCTTCCTTAAGTATATATTCTTATCTTTCAGGGAAAGGCATACTAATTAAGCCCAGCTGGTGGCCCCTTCTACCTACCCTTCCATGGAGCTGGCCTCATATCAAAGGTCTCAGGTTTTGCAAAAGGGGAGTTAGTGACTTTGGGTGCAGAGAGAAGGGAAAATTTGATTTTCATGTAATGAGCACAAAGGGAATTTTGAAGCCACGATCCTTTGTTTAGCAGCCTTGTAACAGATAGTACACGTAGGGCTTTCCAAAGAGTTGAGAGGTCTTGGAACATGTCTCTACTGCGGGCTGCAGAATCATGTTGTCTAGAAACTTGAAATAATATAAACAATGATGATAGAATCCCTATGCCACTTAGAAAAGGGATGTGGTAAGAAGAAACTGAGATAATATCAGTGAAGCACTTAGGAAGTAACAGGGTATGTTAAGGACCTGCAGTAACAGCAGTAATTGTCCCTATTGTATAAATTTAATGTTTATTTTCCTATGCTGTCCTCCAGCAGTGGTATCATGCCTCGCTGTTTTGTTAATACTAATTCTTACACAGTCATCAAGATACTGTACATAACTTCTGTTACATCATTGTCCCCATTTCCTTGTCCATATTAATTAATTCGCTCCACAAACAATTTATTAAATGCCTATTACACGCCAACTTAAGTACTAAATGCTAGACGTTCAAAGATGGGCATGATACAGTTCCTGCTGTTAAAGGGCTTAGGATCTAGTGAGAGAAAAAGACACATGAACGACTAACTGTAACGTAAAACAGAGAGAGAAATAAACACACCGGTGTGCGATGGGGAGGGTAAGGTTAAGAGTCCTTGCAAAGCAGAGCTGGCAGTTCTGGAGGGAACGGGCAATGTGAACTGGGAGGGGACAGGGAAGGGCGTTAGAAAAGGCTTCTGGGAGTAGAGGAAGCTCGCGTTGCCTTTAGAAATGAATGAGCACTTGGTGTCCATCAGATCAAAGGGGGAAAGGGGACGAGGACAGCAGCCTGAACAGAGCAGGCAAAGCCACAGGGAAAGCCATGAGTCACCAGCAAGTCTTTGCACAACTACAAATAACGTGCGTGCCCGGAGCCAGAGAAGGCGGGGAGTCCGGGCAGGAGTGGAGGAGAAGGCTGGAGCCAGATCCTGACTGCGTCTGCCTTGTCAAACTCCCACCTCTCTGTGGCCATAGAGAGACGGCCGGCCAGATGCTAAGCAGCAGTTGGAGGCGTGAGATAACAAGCACATAAAGACAGAACGCCCGTTATACAAGCCTCCCGAGAGGACGCCCAGCAGCCCAGAGATACTCCGGCACACGAGTCCTGTTCTAAAACTCGGGAACTTGGACTTTTGTTTTTGCTGCAGGACTGGAGTCAGAGAGCACACAATGGCCAGTGTTGAAAGTCCCTTTTTGGAAGGAAGAGCAGTTGCACATCTGGGAAAGGTTAGGGTCAAACATATAAATGAGGGGAGCGGAGCGCGTTGCTCCGAGACACTCCGTCTGTGACGTCAATGGCTGCGAGTTTGGACAGAGGCTCCCTCTTGTGCGGCAGGCAGGGCCCCATTAACTCTGCCCAGCGCCCGAGTGTTTATGTGGAAAATGTGAGGCCAGGAAGTTTCTCCTAATTATGATTTGGAGGTTGTCAAGTAACTATTCTTTTGGAGTTGGTTTCTGTCTTTCCCACCTTCCCAGCTCCACTCAGTTTCCATTTTCTCTTTTGTCCTAGCCCAATTGCTCTCTCTCTCTCTCCTCTGCTTTTAAGAGAAAAACAAAAAAGAATCCATTATAGATCTCGCTGGCTGCCCCCACACCTCTCCTCTCCGTGGCTACAGGCCCAGCTGGGAAGGAATTCTCAGACCACAGTCACACATAACAAAGTGAGTGTTTTCACTATCGATTACCTTCTTGTTCAAACTTCAGAGAGCAAGCCATACTCGGCACAGGCATAATGATGGCTGGTCCCTGCTGCTGAGTCAGAAAGACAGGGAACTAAGCCAGCACCATCCCTCACCCCGCAGGTGTCAACCAAACATAAAATGGCAGTGGGTGCCAAAAGCTGTATGTAGGACCGTGTTCCCGCTCCACCCCCATCCTTACCCCTGTCCCATCCCCAACACATCTAAGCCATTATCATCCATTCGGGTAATAACTTGAGGGACTAGAGACCTGCATTGTATAACTGTAATTATCCTATTTAATTCGGGGCCAATGGGAGGCACCCCAGGGTTTCACTGCCGACACCGGAGAATGGGGGGATCATAACAGCCCCTTATAGTGGTCAATTATCCCCATTCTGATGATCCACTTTAAGAAGTAGATCGTTGACAATACAGTTTAAGTCCAAGACTTCTTTTGTGTTTGCTCAGCTCCTCTCCCCACCACCTGTTGATGAGCCTCCTCCTCCTCCGTAAGCACAACCATGAAGCTTGATAAAGGAAGGGAGGAACCAAAAACACTTGCAAAATACGAACTCAATTTAACACCAGCCTTAACCACGTGTGAACTGAAAGGCAAGTGGACAAGACAGAGGGGGGAAAAATAGACAAACACACATGCACACACAAGTGTATATATAGGTACTTATTACCCAATGTTTTAATTTACATTTTATTGATATAAATGTTACATTTAATAATGTACACACATCTTCAATATACACCTTGATAAAATGTTATGCATACGTGTGTATATTTATTAATATATATACACATATATGTACAGCTGTTTATCTATCTATCTATCTATCACGCTTCCTTCATCAACCTCTCAGTCAATATCTACCCCTGGAGGTAACCTATTCTGACTTCTATCACCACAGATTAGTTTTGTCTGCCTTGGTCATCGTATAAATTGAATCATACAGTATGTGCTCTTTTGTGTCTGGCTTCGTTTGCTCAAATGATGTTCGTGAGATTTCCTCTTTGTTATGCGTAACAAGATTCTTTTTCATTGCTGTGTAGCATTCCATTGTATGAATACCCCACCATTTATCCACTCTACTGTTCAATTGCTTAATATTAAAAACAGTATTTGCTCTTTAGGACTATCTGGGCTACTCTTCTCCTCCAATCAGGTACTGACTACACTATAGGAGACGCTACACTGGTGATTTACAACCTCCATTGTATGTCAGAAGCACTTGAACACCTTTTTACCTGACTTATGACTTTTTACCGCAGCTGGGCGCCAATGGGGATGATGGATACCTGTGTAGGAAAACATATCCCCCAAGAATTCCTAAGTCAAGGATTTCTTTCTTTTGATTGAGACTGGAGATTTAAACTGCAATTGAATTATTCTGTGCGTAGGTATCAAAATGCAGATATGATGGTGACAGACACGACGTGCTGAACCATGCTGTACACTAGGCACTGCGCTAGGCACCACACGATTGCACCATGGGGCCGGCTCTTGATCGAAATCCCAGCGCTTAGCAGGTGCTTAAAATATACTGAGTAAGGTAAATTTAAGCTGATCCCCACATCTACCTTTCGAAGTAAGTGTCATTATCTCTATTTTAAGAAGAAGAAAATAGAATGTCAGAAAAATTCAAAACTTGCCTAAAAGTTACCTAGCACAAACGTGGGGGAAAGTAGGAATCAAATACAGATTTTAACCTCTCTACTAGTATACACTTGGGTGAGATTTGAAGATACGGCTTTTCTGGTAAGGGAGGAATGGGAGAAGGGTAGTGTTGATCCCAAGTGGGAGTTTTGGATGACCTGGGAGTTTGGATGACTCAGATACAAGGAAAGAGTGGGGTGCTTATTTTCACTGATGATTTACTGTGGAGAAAGCACCCTGCTAACTGTTAAGGGAAAGGTGAGGACACCCATTAATCTGCACCAAACTCTTTAATTATCTCTACTTTATAGGTGAGAAAACTGGCTTAAGGACATTGAGCACCACAAGTAGCCAAGAGTCCACAGTGATTTGTGCACCCACAATTCTAAACCAGGACTATCTCACTTCAAAGTCCACACTCTGCCTACTGCATCCTTCTGAAAAGAAGGGAAGGTGTAGGACCTCATGGAGATCCGGTAGTAGGGTTATTAGCCCTACAAAAACACCATGGAAGGTAGAAGGAAAATATAAATTGAGTTAATATAAAAAGTAACAACTTATGTTTATTCATGAGGGTGTACTATGGATTTTTCATGCATTATCTATTTAATTCTCACAACAACCTCTGAGGAAGGAAGTATTTTTAGTCCTGTATTATAAATGAGTCACTGAGAGCTGGAGAGGTCAAGTCACTTCCACAAGGTCACATTGTCATTAAGTGGCCATGCCAAAGTAGAAGTCAACTATCTACCTCCCAGTGGCACACCCTTAACCCCCATGCTGCACCGCGACTCTTCAGGAGAAAAGAAACCACATGGGCAGAAGCAAAGCCCCAGGAGGAGCCGTAGGGTGTATGTGATGTACCAGAGCTGAGAGAACTCTAGTGGTCCAAACCTAACCTATGGCATGGAGGTCACATTTGTAGACCTGTGCTCATGACCTAAATCTGAGATGTGGAGCTAGGGACCAAACAGAAAAAGCCTATATGTTCAGGGATCACATTGGTTAAAAATGAAACTGAAATAGTATGAATACATTTTCAAGAAAAGATAATGACCTTAAAAGTTGCAATTAGATGAGGCACCAGCTACCTGGTTCTTCCAAACAAAAGAAGGCCAGGAATAAACTAATGAATGTTTTAAGCCTAAACCAGCATATAGATTGCTATGAGATCCTGAACTGAGGACACTTTGGGCCACCTCACAGGAGTCGTGGGATGGCCACCTGTTGGCCACCTGTACTTCTCAGTCTTATCAAATTCCATTTTGAAATGGTCAGCCTTACCCCAGCTGGACTATTAAGATGTGGATTTGTGATAGGCATCCTTAAATAGCTGCATTCCAGACACTTCCTGGGGTTTGTGATCCTGGAGTAGTCTTGAAAAATACTCTGTTGCCAAATATCTATCAAAAGCCTGTCTGAGTGGAACAAAATTTGAGAATGATTTTTAGAAATAAAAATAGATTCCTTAATTGCTGATTATTAAAACTAACACATATTTAGTGCAGAAAATTTGAATACAGTAAAGTATAAAGAAGAAGATAAAGGCCATTGGAGAGTTTATCACCCAGAAAGGACAATTGTTAACATTTTAGTAAACTTCCAGATACCTGTCTATGAAGCACATACATACACACAATCCAGACTGGGTGTGGTGTCTCACACCTGTAATCCTAGCACTCAGAGAGGCCAAGGTGGGAGGATTGCTTGAGCTCAGGAGTTCAAGACATACACACAATCCAGATACCAGGCTGAGGCCTCCTTCGTTTTAAGATTACAAAAAGATTGTCATGAACTCCTTCTCTTTGCCATGAGGGAGAATCCATTTTCTTCCCTGTGATCTCCATAAGGCTTACATGCACGTGATTGCCAATGGTTCTGAATTCCCGCTTTCCCTGAATCTTGGTTCTTTACTCTAACTCCAGTCTAGTGTTGATCTAATGAAGAAATCAGTCACGTTCTTCTCATACAAGTTCTTTGTGTGTGAAACAGACCATAATAAATGGGGGTTACATGGCAACAGGACAAATAACTAAAATTCACCGTGTTATTCAGTTACATTCATTTCTCATTTCTCCTGTCCACATTCTTTTCTCTACTCTCTTGGCATAGAGTAAGTACTTTTAAATTGACATGAATTAAACTGAAATTATTTTTGGAGTATCCAGTTAAGTGAAAATATAAAAATTACTTTTACAATAAGTAAAATAAAAAGAAACTTTTAGTTACTTAGAAATCTCTACATTTGTTCAATTTCCCCTAAACTTCCTGTAAGCTTTTTTTTAAGGAATTAAAAAATTCAGCCACTAACTTAAAAAAGTTAGTTGCTGAAAAGTTAAAAAACTTACAAATGACAGGATAAACAAAAAAATTCCAAATAGAAATAGAAGGAAGAATTTGACCTTTCAAACATGCAACTGTAAGCTGAAGGAAATATGTTTAGCAATAGATAAAAAAAAAAAAATAAGAATATGGGCCAGGTGTGGTGGCTCACGCCTGTAATCCTAGCACTCTGGGAGGCTGAGGCGGGTGGATTGCTTGAGGTCAGGAGTTCGAAACCACCCTGAGTGAGACCCCATCTCTACTAAAAATAGAAAGAAATTAATTGACCAACTAAAATTATATATACAAAAAATTAGCCAGGCATGGTGGCGCATGCCTATAGTCCCAGCTACTTGGGAGGCTGAGGCAGTAGGATCGCTTGAGCCCAGGAGATTAAGGTTGCTGTGAGCTAGGCGGATGCCACGGCACTCACTCTAGCCTGGGTAACAAAGTGAGACTCTTGTCTCAAAAAAACAAAAGAAAAATAAGAATATGAGGAAGAAGAGGGAAATACTAATTGTACAACTTTTAATAATTTCAAGGATTCATTTGGTTAAATGCATACAAATTATCATAAGGCATAAATTCAGTAGATTAATAGGACATTTTGAGGAAAAAATATTCGTAATTATCATAAAACAAACATAATCAAGAGCAATCCAAGAGCAATTTTTATTTTTTAGAGAAGATAAAATTTTTTTTGCAGACTTCTAGAAAAAGTTACACAAACTAAAATATTTAAAAGTAAAAGAAAAAATTATGAGACAATGGAAGTAATTAAGAGAGAGAGGGAGGGAGGAAACATCTTTTTGTCCCCAGGTGGCTGCCGGAGACAGCCGAGGGGCAGGTCCTGGTGCTTGGTGGAGGAGGCCATCTCCTGAGCCGTGGCCAAGCAGGTACTGCTGAGCAGGAAGGTGGTGTTGATGTTCTGCGAGGATATCAACATTTCTGGAAATTTCTACAGAAAAAAGTTGAAGTGCCTGGCCTTCCTCCACAAACAGATGAACACCAACTCCTCCTGAGGCCCCCTGCCATGGCTAGGCCCCAGCCACATCTGCTGGCTGGCTGTGCAGAACACACTGTCCCACCAGACCAAATGAGGCCAGGCTGCCCCTGAATAACTCAAGGTGTTTGATGGGACCCCACTGCCCTATGACAAGAAAAAGCAGGTCATGGTTCTTGCTGCCCTCAAGGTTGTACTTCTGAAAGCCTACAAGAAAGTTTGCCTACCTGGGACACCTGGCTCAGGAGGTTGGCTGCAAATTCCAGCCAGTGACCGCCACCCTGGAGGAGAAGAAGAAAGAGAAGTCCAAGATCCATTACCGTAGGGAAAAACATTTCATGAGGCTATGGAAACAGGCCAAAAGGAATGTGGAAAAGAAAATTGACACGACACGAAGGTCCTCAAGACGCATGGCCTCCTGGTGTGGGCCCAGTTTATTCCTCATGCCTGGCCTGGCCTGCCCTTCCTCCATTGCAGCCCAAGGATGTGGGGGACTCGGGGGCAGATGTCCAAGTGCCACAGGCAGCCTGAGACTTAGGAAGCCGGGGACAAGGAAAGGGCCTTGCTCACTGCCTTCCTATGAGGTTACTTTCAACACTCTAAGAGTTGTGCAGAAATAATTTGTCTATGACCTACTTGTTCATGAGAGAGTTTTAGAAAATTGATAGTAAGAACAACCAGTTACTTAAGTTTCGGTATTAGGAAAGTGAGCTGGAACGCTGATTGGAGGGGAGCCCTGCCTTGTGAATGAAGCATCTGTTTTAACTTCCCACCTACTCATATACTATGCTCTGCAGCTATTAGAATGTGAGAAGACACTTATGGGGACAGTATGAGTCTGTTGTTGTACAAAGGGCATTTACAGATGCACAGACTGGGAAGATGTGCAACCAAGGGGTCGCAGGCATTGCCCTTGCTCCTTCCCTGTATTTTGTGATCAGAAACAGATAAACTACTTTCAAAGGAAAAAAATAAAGAAAATAGATTCAGTCCCAACTCTCATGGATCTTATTGTCCTGTGGAAGTATTTCTGTAGTCCATGGAAGAGATTAATTAAATCAGGTAAGACACCCAACTATCAGAGAATACTTGACCTATGTCAATGATTACTTTGTGCAATCCTCTAATATTTACAGAAATAAAGATGAGGCTAAGAAAGGATCAGCATTCTAACTGGAGTTTGCTGCCCACATATTCTGATCGGGACTATAATCTCAGATTTGGGAATCTGTCTTTCAGAAATATAAGCATTAACTTTGGAGAAAGTATTCATTGTGAATTATAGTTGCTCAGTTGTATTCATCTCATCAGAATTTCTCATTAGTGAAGAATGATTTGTATGCTAGGACAAAGTACAGTTTTGAAAAGGCACCCAGTGGTATTGTTTTCTTACCTCACACGTAGGTATAGATGTAGATAGAATTAGACATTTGATTTGGATTGTAACATGATGATGCGGAAGGCTATGCACAGATGTCAGCCAGGAAGCTTAAGAAGAGAAGAAAAACAGTAAGAGCGTAGGAACATCAATAACATACAGCACTGTAACAAACTGGCAACAGCAGACACGTATCAGCGAAAGTGTACCCTGAGGTCTGAAATTTCCATGCGAATTTTTAAATCGTGTCTTCATTTCAATTATAGCACATCATTTAAAAGTAATCCAAGTACATTCTGCGTGTTCTAGATGTGTTCACATGATGACTGAGTTCTCCCCTACAATTTCAGGGCCACTTGCATTTGTGATCATAATTGCAGTAATACTAAATAAAGGCCAAATAGCCCCATAGAGCACTTTTTAAATGAAGATTTACAGTTGTGCAAACATAGAAAAGTGATGAAAGAATTGAGACATTACATAGAAGGTGACATAGATATCCTGAATGCAGAACTCCTTCTGCTATGCTGTGTCTATCAGTGTTCTATCCACGTTGTAGTGAGTGGATGCCATGGCAGCCACCTCAACTCAGTAGGACTAAGAGTAGTAGATAACACGTGAAGAAATGTCATTCATTCTTTTGGACTACCATGCCTATAATTGTTATTTTTAAATGTTATATTCTTGAAACACAAAAGCAGTGAACTGTGTGATGATGATCAATGTTATAGCCCATCATGCTCAAATACAAAAGAACCGAGTCAACAATTAAAATATAAAACACAAAATTCATTTCTCCACTCTTAACTTCAAGATTAGTAATTTGATATCAGCAAAACAATATTATCCACCACATCAAATTAATGCCTCTGATTTGAACTTTATTAGATTATTTATAGTTTGACATTTATTTCACATATTGGTGTGCACTATATTGTTGCATGTTACAAGCATACGGAGCTTATATTTAGTTTATGTTTGTAAATGTTTAAGTTACCTTATAATAAAAATACTTTAATTAACACTGGCGAGACTATTCTCTTCCTCTTTTCCAGGAAACTACTCGTTACTTAATTTTGAGAAATAGTGACTACATCATTATTAATTGATGATATCATTATTGGTACTATGTGCTATTTGAACTAATATTACCTTGCAGCTCCCACCTCCAAATGCACAGTAAATATGTATAAAACCTGTGTTTCTATCTATGTAGTGCTTTTAGCTCTTAGTGCATATTTACTAAAACTTCACCTATCATAACTTTATCTAAAATATGCTACATTCTTACTCTGTTTCACAAATATACACAGATTACATCATTGAATTGTAACAATAGCTCTGTGAAGTTTGTACTAATATTAGACTCATTGCTAAGGAAGGTGGGGCTCACAGATGATAAGCTGTTCAAGGTTATGGGTCTAGTGACACACAGAAGGGATTCAACTGAAACAATGCAACCCCCTAAATATTTTCTTAACCATCAAGTTTTGATACTTTTGTCCTTTTGTTAATACCTGTAATTGAGAGGGTTTGGGGGAAGTTGTCTTTTTTGTTTTTGTTTTTATTTTTTGAGACAAGGTCTTGCTCTGTCACCCAGGCTAGAGTGCTGTGATGTGATCATAGCTCACTGCAGTCTCAAACTCCTGGCTTCAGACAATTCTCTTGCCTCAGCACACTACAACACCTAGATAATTTTTTTAAATTATTTTTTGTAGAGATAGGGTCTCCCTATGTTGTCCAGGCTGATCTTGAACTCCTGGTCTCAAGTGATCCTCCTGTCTTGGCCTCCCAAAGTGCTGGGATCAACAGGCATGAACTACTATACCCAGCTAATATCAGTGTTTTGTTGATAGAGTTATTTTCTCCATTAGGCAATGAACTCTTATAAAGTAAGAAAAGTGCCTTAATTTTTCAATAACTTTATTGAGATATAATTCACATACCCCACAATCCACTTATTTTTACAATTCAATGGTTTTGGGTATATTAAATTATTAATTTCTTTAAAATGTGGTTATATATAAATATAATTTGTCATTTTATCCATTGAATAACAATTCAATGACATTAGTTTCATTCATGATGTTATGCAACCACTGTCACTACCTATTTCCAAAACATTTTCATCACCCCAAACAAAAACTCTGTAACCATGAAGCAATAACTCCCTATTCCCCTCTCCCCTTAGCCCCTGGTAACCTCTAATCTGCTTTCTGTCTCTACAAATTTGCCTAGAATGGTGCCTTATTGATTTTTGTTCCCATTCCCATTACTTTGAACAGATGCCAAGCATGTAGGAAATGGCCAATACGTATTTGTTGAATAAATGAAGAATGAAGATATACCATCCTGTGTCTTTGCCTAGGCTATAATATTTTTAAGTACCTCTTCCTCCTTCTTCATCAGCATTCTTCCTTATGCCACCTTCATTTAAAACCTAATTTGTAAACTCATCTTCTCTAGGCAACCATCCTCTTATCCATGCCCTCATGCTGTATCATTCAGAAACATATCATGTACTATTTCGGCTGCACAGAGATCAAAGAGCCTGCAAAAGAGCCAAGGATACTAAGGTAAATGCAAAAGGCTCCCAACACAATCAATTATGAATTCATCAGTTATGATTAAGGGCATTTCATGTGGGCATAGATGATTAAGCATCAAGTCCCTAACTGCTGTCACTAGCGAGAATGCAAAATGAATTTTCTTTAAGAGTCCACATCTCTAAGCAATGAGAGATACATTTTCAAGCTGGACTCATTCTGCATGTCACTCTCTCCCAATCCCAACAGCCATGGAAGTAACCAACAACTTCTGCTTTCTATAGTGCAGAACAGAGAAGACAAGATGGGGACCAGGTTTAGGAGAGTGGCAACACAAAAAGAGATGTGTTGTTTCTGAAGTGATTTATGGTAGAGGTAGTGAACCATAGGTAGAGGTAATGAACCCAAAAAGAAGATGGGAGGGAGCTCTTCCAGTTGTTAAAAAAGTGGGGGACAAGCAATAGCTACAGCTAGCATTTTGCTGAGTACTTTGAAGGTGAATTCTTCCTCTAGAATTTCAGAATTTTAGCATCAGTATAGTAGCTGAAGCTATAGAAATGTAATCGATACACTTAAACTCTGTACTTTCAGCAATTGCACACAGATTAAGAATTTTGTATTTTGTATAAAGCCGCTGACAGAATGAAATAATAGTAACATATGGATCAATAATTAAGACAAACAACAGGATTGATGGACTGTTCAAAAATTGAACAAAGTGAGAGAGAAAAGGGAGAGGGAAAAGGGAGAGGGGAGAGAAGAGACAGAATCTGGAAGATTACACCAAGGCAGAGGCTTGTCCCTGGGCTACAACTAGATAAGAGTCTCACCAATTCCTTAACAAGGAAGGACTGGAAATTAAGGCCAGAACACTAAATATTTTTTAATATTATACTTACAGATTTATCCTTAGGTTAACAGCTTAGTAAAGTGAATGTTGTTTCTTTATATCAAGTGTTAAGTCATTCTTAACTAATAATTTTGTGGTTTTTAAGGTGGAGTCCTAGATTAAATACACACCTGGGTCACTTGTTTGCAATAGGTACCTTAAGAAAAAGATCCATTGAAGAACCTAATACCAAGCTGAGCAGCCCCCATGAAGATTGTTGCTTTGTCAAAGATGATCCCTCTTGGGATGTGCTAGACATGGCGGATGTGCTTGACTAGTGGCCTCCGTGGGTCCTCACTCAGAGCCTAGTTACCATATATTTTCTCAAACATCTAGTAGAGATGGTAGGTAGTCTCAGAAACCTTAGTTATGTTCACTGGGTCTTAGGCCAATTTATTTTTTCATTTAGCAAATAACTATTGAGCACAAACTCCGTGTCAGGGACTGTGTGAAGTGCTAAGAGATCCTGTGAATGGTCGTCAGCGTACAATTTTCAAAATGCTAAAAAATAATTATTATGAAAATACATAGTAAGCACATGTCAAAGTTCTATTTGAGTCATTAGCAAGGGATCCATCAAGATGATAACACTGAAAGATACAAGATATTAATAAAAATATATATGCTATATATATACATTTATTATTTGAATATATAGAGATATATTCAAATATATGTAAGTGTGTGTATAGAGAAGTAGAGGGAGAGAGTTTAACAAAAAGAATGGTGGAATGAGATTGCTAAATTGGATACAAAACCAGTCCATTCTCTCTACTGGACAAAAATCATTTACATATTATCAGTTTTCTACAAGTTCAGACCTCACTTGACAGACTCTGGGCCCTAATCAAGGTAAATAGTATGTCCCAGTTGACCCACGAACATGCTTATTACCCAATGCTCTAGAACATGGCAAGAACACAGTCATCCTTTTTGCCTTATTTCCAAGTTTTGGGTGATCTTTTTTATAGTGATGAACAAAAACAGACAGTCTCTACTCTCTGGGATCTATTCCCCAGTCACACAATCATTGCATTATCAATTGCACAAATAAACGCAGATTTCAGTTATGTCCAGAGCTAGGAAGGAGATGTCTATGAGGGCTGTGAGAGTTTACAACAGGGATTTACCCAGTCGGGGTGTGGGGCAGGCGTCAGAGAGGAAGGAGGCATGGAGGAAACAGGAATGATGAGCAGCAGACAGATGGATGCCCTTCTCCTCCCTCTTCCCACATCTTCCCACAGCTTTGAACACCATGCATGTGCCTTTTTCTGCCAAATGTACATATCTAGCCCTTCCTCCCCTCAAAAGCCCAGACCTGACAGTCCACCTGGAAAGCATACAGGAAACTCACACTGACATGTCCAAAGCAGACTTCTCAGTCCTCCCCTCATCCGACATCCTCAGCCTTTCCATTTTAGTAAGCGGTACCACCATCCACCCAGCTGACCAAACCAAAAGTTTAGGAATCATCCCTGATTCTCCTCTTTCCCTCATTCCCTTCTCCCTAAAGCAGCTGATCCAGTTAACACTGCCCGTTCTGCCCTCACAGCATGCCAAATCCAACACTTTTCACCATTTTCCCACCACTATCCAGAGCCAAGACATCACTATCCTCTTCTTATCATGAACTATTTCACTCTTGCCCCTCTACATTCATTCTCCACTCAACAGCCATAGTGATCCATCCAAAAGGGTCATTTCATTTCACATCATTTCCATCTTCTTCTAAAATCCTGGCCACGCGTGGTGGCTCATGCCTGTAATCCTAGCACTCTGGGAGGCAGAGGCGGGTGGATTGCTCGAGGTCAGGAGTTCAAAACCAGCCTGAGCTAGAGCGAGACTCTGTCTCTACTATAAATAGAAAGAAATTAATTGGCCAACTAATATATAGAGAAAAAATTAGCCGGGCATGGTGGCGCGTGCCTGTAGTCCCAGCTACTCGGGAGGCTGAGGCAGTAGGATCGCTTGAGCCCAGGAGTTTGAGGTTGCTGTGAGCTAGGCTGACGCCATGGTACTCACTCTAGCCTGGGCAACAAAGTGAGACTCTGTCTCAAAAAAATAAATAAATAAAATAAAATCCCTTTAACAGCAATCAGGATAAAATCCAAACTCCTCCCACTCAACTCGCACAGCCCTAGGAGACCAGCCATGAGCAATTTCTGATTTCATCTGCTACTATTTCCACTCCCACCAGAAGCCCCAACCCTAACTCTATTCGAGTTGCCCAATCCTGCTTTCAGTTCTTCCAACAGCCCATGTTTATTCTCCATGTATAGCCTTTGAGCCTGTAGCTCCCTCTGCCCGGAATACTCCTCCCTGTTACTTCTGCCTCTCTGGCTCCTTTCATGCTCCAGGGCTCAGCATAAATATCACGCCTTTGGAAAGTCTTCCCTAACCACCCCGTCTCACCTGCACCCAGTTTCTCCCCATTACATTCCTTGACTTTAATTCTCTGCGTGGCAGTTACCACGTAAGCTGCTATTTCTTCCTGTTTACTTCCTCTTTTCTTTGGTCTGCTCTCCCCAACCCCAACACCTACATACACGTCTTGCGTTTTAGTTTCGACTCCAGTGCTTAGAACAGTGCCCAACACATAGCAGGCGCTAGAAAATAATTGTGAATACACGATCAAACAGAGAGGGAAAAGGCAATTTTTTAGGCAGAAGGAGACGGAAGGAGCATGAAGGACTGAAAAATAAATGTCAGTGTGGTGGGAAGTAGGGAGCACAGACAGCAGGAAGGAGCAGGGTGAAAGGGCAGCCAGAGGGCAAGAAGCTGCCAACCCATTTGGGGTTTGGAGAGATTTCAAGAATTTTCATCTTCATCCAAAGAGTAACAAGAATACAGACAGATTTCTAAGCAGGGGGGATGAGGAAAAGATGATATGCTAGTGATCTTGAGCTCAAACTGAGAGAAGCTTAATAGAAAAAATAATGCCACTGCCATAGTGATGGGTCCCCATCACTAGAAAGCTCTTTCAAGGCCCAACCCATTGGCTCATTAACTCGTTTTTCTCCTTCATTTCTCAGCTGAAACATCATTTCCACAGAGAAACCCTCTTTGACCCCCTCCACATTTCGTACTGTGTTAGGGCCCACTGTTATATGAAGTTGTAGTTCCCCAACTATAACTCCAAGAAATTACTATCAATTCTTGCATAGAAATAATCACAGTATTGCATACGGTTGAAAATGAAGGCTTTTAGTCAGACTGTCTAGTTGGCATCCCAGATTTTCTACTTAGTAGCTGTGCGAACATAGGCAAATTATACAACCTCCTTGAAAACCTCAGTTTTATCATCTGTAAAATAGGAATAATGATAGTCCCTACTTCAATGCATTTTAAGAATATTAAATAATACAAGAAAAATGCCTAGCACAATCCCTAGCATGCAGTTAGGTGTTCAGTACATAACTAGCAAGAAAAATGTCTAGCATAATCCCTAGCATGCAGTTATGTGTTAGCTACCATCATCATCATCATCATCATTGTATCATGATTTGCAATTATACATTTATCTATTTGACTAACACCTCTCACTTCCACCAGACTGAAACCTCCATTAGGGAAGGAACAATGAGGGCTTACTCCAGTAGGGAAGAATGCCTGGTCCAAGGAAGAGCTCAATTAATATTAGTTCAATGAATGGATTTACATACATTGCATTTACATTAATTTTGCATTGTTTGAGTGCAAAATTAATTGCTCTATAATATTCCTTTGCAGTGATATACCTGGCAAAACACTGGAGTCTGGGCATGCATGTTGGATATTATAGTCATGACTTTGAGTGAAAATTAGAACAATGGTTGTCTTGCTCTGTTCAGACTGTTATAACAGAATATCACAGGCTGGGTGGTTTATAAACAAAAGAATTTATTTCCCATCATTCTGGAGGCTGGAAAGTCCAAGATCAAGGCACCAGTAGACACGACATTTGGTGAGGACCTTCTTCTGCATAGACAGCTGCCTCCTCATTCTAAACTCACTCACCTGGTGGAAGGGGCAAGGGGTCTCACTGCAGCCTCTTTTATAAGGGCATGAATCCCATTTGTGAGGGCTCTATCCCCATGGCCTAATCACTTCCCAAAGGCCCGAGCTTCTAATGCTATCACCTTGGGGGTAAAGATTTCAATATATAAATTTTGGGGAAACACAAACATTCAAGCCATAGCAATGGTCCCCTGGCTGATCTAATTGGTTACCTTATGTGCAGTTTCCATTGTCATCATTTGTCCCTCTTTGGAATTCTTCTTTTCAGTTATGGTATCTTTGTACCGGAACTGACCATTCTAGTCTCATTCGCAGCACTTCCCTTCCACTCCAGGTGTTGTCATAGTTTGGGTTTTGTAACTCAGATAAGAAAAAGAATTTTGACTCCAGGCAGGAGGGGCCAGGAGAGAGCAGATTTGTATGGAGGAGACAGAATGGCGTCTATTCCCACACAGCCCCGCCGCTGGGAGTAGGTTATAGGATTAGGGGAGGAAAGGCTAGAAACTGATGGAGCTGTTCTTTCATAAAGGATGGTGAGAATAGATTCCTAGAGGCAAGGAATGAATGATGCACAGAAGTGACTGAATTATTCCAGGAAGACTTCGTGAGACTCTGAGCACAGGTAGATGCAGCACCAAGCAGTGCTCCGGTACACTGGGACGCAGGATCGTCTAGTGGCTGCCCCGTGGTGTGCACGCTGGAGCTCACCTACATGGCTTCGGCAGCACTGAGGCTGCACTCAGAGAGCAGCACACATGGCAAGCAGGGGAGAGAGCAGAGGAAAACACAGCACACCTGGGACATCCTTTGGGAACTCCAAGACATAACTAAAGAGAATTAGCTAACACATGCTGAGTTCTGGGGTAGAGTATGGGGAAAATATGGTCATTCAAATTATATTTTGTTTTCATAGGCTTGTGAACTCTTTAGCATCTGACTTACACGTGAGTTGTTTTGTCGCATTCTCACAATAACCAGTGAGGCATTTTTATTCCTATTTTAAAGATGAGGACCTCAGTTTCAGAGGCTCTAATTGGCTTGTCCAGTTGCACGTATGTAAAATTAGTAGGTGAAATCAAACCCAGATCTCCAAGGCCTGGGCATTTATCCCACTATGCTGGGCCATGCCGGGTCGCAGATTCAAAGCCGCAAATTAGAACTCTGGAGATCATAGGTAGATGCCCAAACAATAACAAGAGGGTAAAACCACAATCTTCCCCTTAAGGAGGATACAGGAAGATAATACAAATACAACAGAAGAACTTGAACAGTCTGAAGCCATTTAGCCAACGGGCAGACGGGAGCAAAAAGCCCCATATCTCAATAATATCTGATGACAGCTACCCTTGTCATATGACAGTGTAATTAGATTAGAATCAGACTTTGAGTCACCAGGCAAAATGTAACTTAAGTTTAGTCTCTTATCTTTAGAGTATCAATGAAAATTATAAAAAATTTAGGAACTATTTCTAACATGTACTTAATATAAATAAAAAAATATTTGGTACTGAAATAGATGCATCCATTGAAATTAATTTCACTGAAGTACCAAATATGTTCAGAATACCTCGACAGGATTCTCAGTATTCTGGATGCAGCAGGAAATAAAACAAATCAAACCCCCTGATCTAACAGACCAATTCTAGTGGATAAGAATCTTGCATAAAATTTCTCCTAAGTGTCAGATACATAGATTACTTTGAACCCCATGCTTTTACTATTAATTAGCAGTCATCTGAACATCTTTGTAAGTTTTAGCTAAGCCACTTGTAAATCAGTCCATGTGTCTGTCCTTCTAATCCTGGTAGACCATGAGTCAAGTCTTCAATCCTTTCAACAGTGACCACAGCACTGAGCTCATCTTAGGACGCTCACACCAAATCTGAACTCAATGTGCCGGGCGGGCCCCATGACAATTAAAAGAAAAGGAGAGATCATGTTCCACCAAGTTGGATGTAGGACCAGGAAACCTAGAGGACCAGTGCCCAGACTCAGTCTCCAGCTAACGTGGGAAAGTTACACAACTGCCCGCTTCTTACTCTTTTGATCTCCCCAACCAGACTTTAGCTGAAGCGTCAGATGTTTACCTTTGCCTTTGCAAAGCTATCTCTACTTTGGAATCGTCCCTGCTGTTGCTCTCAGGAGCTAATGAGGACTCTGGGTGGACATTGGGCCTGTTTATTCTTCATGGTCCATGGATCTCCCAGCTTGAAGTCAAGGTCTCACTTCCTTCTTAGAGACCTGCCCCTGCTCCTTTCCAGCTGGCTAAGCAGCAGACTGTTCCTGCCAAGTTTCAGAAACTGCACTCATTTGGTGGCGCAAGAAGTCAGACTGTGTTTTGGTACAAGCTGCAGAAAGCTCCGGGGATGCTGTTTAGCAGGCGGTCGGCCAAAACACAGGGTTAGGAGGGAGTGGGAGGGGTAATCCGTTTGATCCAATATCAAATCCCACTACTGAGTCCTTTGAACAAGGGCTGTCCCATGAAGCCCTCTCATGGAGAGCCGGATAAAATTAGAGATTCCACTTACTTTCTGCCTCTTTAAATTAGACAAGCCCTCTGCACGGCAAGAGAATGAGTGGCAAGCTCGAGGACAGTTCTTTCTGAGCTGGATGATTTAGTGAAGCTGCTGTGGGAGGTACAGACAGTGGCGGGGTTGGTGGGGAGGTTGGAAAGAAAGACCCAGTGGACCGAGGGAGGATTATTCGCCCTGTTTTTGTAACGGTGGTAAGAGCAATACTGGTTGGGAAGTGGAAGAAGGAGGGCTTGCTGTTTCCAAGGCTTTGAGCTCTTTGCCATAGAGACGGTGGGGAGCCCTTGAAGAAAGATCCCTTCCCCGACTCCCCATCCAGGGCCTGGGGAGGGACTTGGGCTAATACAGTGATCTGGGAACAGCAGAATTCCAGTTGCTGTTTGGCTCCCCACTTCCAGGGAAAATGTGAGCTGTTTCTGATTATTTTGCTCTTATCGCATCAGGCTGTTCTTTTGGGGAGGCAATTTCATTTCCAAGAAACCTGTTTTGCTTCTCCTCCCTTGAAGTCTTCCAGGCCCTTGCCTCCTCCCTTTTCCCAACAGATCCCTCGTCATCTGAGCCCAATCCCCATCTACCACTGCCTCAGTTTCTCCCCCATCTAGGAACTAAGCTGCTACAATGATACCAGGCCTGGAGAATAAGAAGACTGAAGTGTGGTCAGTGACTGCGGCACATGGCCGAATATCGCTCCCCTTCTCTTGCCTGTTCTAGGATATTCCCTTCTCCCCTGTGTTGTTAAAGGGACCCCAACCTCCAGTCCATTTTGTAGTCATCGGTCAGGGACTTGGTGACAGTGCCCAGTGTGTTTGCAAGCAGGACTCCTTGTGGGATTCCTGGCGGCCCACAGTCCGGAGGGCAGGATGAAGCAAGGCCTTTGGACGAGTCCAGCCGCCACCCTCCAGTGCCATGGCCCCCAAAACTCACAGCCGGGTATGGGAGGTTGAGTCCTCTATTGTCCATAGGTTCTGCAAGGACCCAGGGGTGTCCTTCGCCAACAAGGACCAGCTCAGTGGCTGCTCCTCGCTCAAGTGTCACCCAGGGAGGCCTCAGGGAGCTCCACGTGCGTCTCTGCAAGTTCCTGCCACACGAGCTTTCTTTTACTTTTACTCCCTTCTTTGTGTCTCCCTCACACCTTCTCTCCCCTCACCTTTCTCCCACCTTCCCCAATCTTTTCCTAGAGTCATGGCTATCATGGGAGGGCTTGCTAAGTCCCATGTCACCAACGTGAGAAATATTTCCACCTGGAAGCCACTGAGCTCACTCTGCTCCTGAGCTGTAGAGAAGATCACCTCAATCCCACCCACTCTCATGCCCTGCCCTGGGCAAATCCAACGTCCTCCCCAAATCTCTTGTGCATTCCTCAAGAGGTAGATCATTTTAGTCAACTCTGGCTCGCAACTCCTGCTTCCTCCAAGCCAGCTAACCACACAGGTTGTCAGTTCTGTGCCTGCCATGCTATTTCTTTCCCTGCCAGATTCGCTCAGAGAAGAACCTGGCACCATCCTCAGTTTAAAAAACAACTCTCATCAGGGTTGCGTGTGTGAGCACATGGAGAGGTTTATATTAGAGCAATGCACACAACTTCTACTTATACACAGATAGCCTTTTTGTGAAACAGCCTATACCTGGAGAGTTTCTGTCACCTCCATGTCTCCACAATGCCCCAGCCTCAGCCCCTCTCTCTGTCCCCTCTTCCCCCTTCCATCTCTCCTCTTCATCACCTCCTGCTCGGGTTAGCCTTTGCGATGACAAAAGGACTATCCGTTTTAAGAGATCTATCTTTCTTAGAAGGCTGTTATAATTTTTTTTTCAATTTTTTAAATTGTCAGTTGACAGAGTATAGTTGTATATATTTATGGGGTATAATTTTGATGTTTAATTATAAAATATTTCAAATATTTATAAAAGTCCAAAAAATAATACTACTGGTATATTTTAATATTTAACAAATTTAAATAAGATATAATGGATGTTAAAATGTTGCCATTTTTGCTTCAGATCTCTCTCTCTCTCTCTGTCTCTCTCTCTCTCTCTTTCTCTGAAACAAAATGCTTTCCATACAGGTAAAGCCCAGACCCATTCTTATCCTTCACTCCCACCCTCCCTAGGGTTAACCAGTATCCAAAAGCTGTTGCATTATTCAGATGCATGTTTTTGTACTTGTATTATATGTGAATGTTTCCATAAACAAGATACAGTATTTTTTTGGGGGGGGGGGTGAAATATTTGCTTAAATGGTGCATTGTAGTGGATGCTGAGAATGAGCTTTATGAGTAAGAACAAGATTGTCTCACGCTGGTATCTATTTGTTACAATATCAACCATGAGTCCAGTGGCCCAGCATCTTGTAGATACTCAATAAATACATTCTGCTTAAGAAAAGAGTATCTACCAAACCATCAATAAGCAAAGATGCCAAATTAAGAAGTAACCCAAGATGGGTGGTATTTTATACAGTTTATTTTTGGCCTAAGAAACTTCATTTGTAAATGACTACAAATAACTCCTCCAACACAGGTATGTTCTTTCTTAGAATAAGGGAGGCTTTATAAATACCTCATTGAGGAGCCCTCTATTGGCAGAGCACAGTGTGTCACTACCCTTCACATGACCCTGATTGCAATGGGATCTCCTGAGACTGAAGTTCTGAGTCCATATCCTCCCATTCCCCAAACTGCTGACTTCATGAGTGAGCACAGCCTCTCCTCTTCCACCACTCTGACTTCACTCCTGCAAATGCCAAGAAGAGTACCTGACGTCATTATCTCTGGAGCAGCCAAGGACACCAGCGGTCATTCAGTTCAATGGGAAGGGCCTAGGTCCCCAAGGCATTGTTTATGCTTCCAGACTGTGAAGGAGCAGAATCCTTCGGACTCCTGGCTACAATTGCAACTCCATGTAAGGCAGAAACTTCACCCAAAGTAATGGTGCTGAGAGCTGCTCTAACTTCCTTTGCCATCCCGACTTTCAGTAGAGGGACCATGTAATTTATCATCCAAACTCTTACAATTTGGGAGTGAAGATGGTGCTATGAATAATAACGCCAGGTTAAGAGGCATAAATAAAGATCACTTTTGGCAAACCAGGATGTATGGTCACCCTAAATCAATAGCCCTATAAAAAAGCCAAGCATGGTATCCTCTCTCATAAGGTGCCTCAAGTGGAATACTATGAGAACCTCAGGGAATGGTCCCCTAATCCCTTCTCCGTATAAGTCTAATGACAGATGAGTTCATTCTCTTACAGCAACATGTGAAGACCTAACCTTCTTATCACTAAGTTTAGGGAGAAGAGACAACTCTTTAGCAGATAGTAATTTGATTCACTTTCATTTCCTTTTTTCTTTTTCCACAAAGATGAAATTAGGGCCAATTCTTCCCCTATAGTCCTCTGAAACTTTCAGGGAAATGACAACATATCTCAGACCAGTATAAATCAGAGCACAAAAAAATAGCCCCAGTAGATCAAAACTGCAGCCCTAAAGTAGAGTCCATTTGGCACCAAGAATAACGTTCACTGGGTGACCAAAGGGTGCCATGGATAAGAAGAACGTGACCTTTAGTATTAGACAAATTTGGGTTTGAGTCTCAGCTTCACCAGCACTACCCATATGATTTTAGACAAGTTACTTCTTTAAACCTCAGTTTATCTAGCTGTAAAACGGGGATGACAATACAATAATATCAATCTCAGAGGTTAGTTAGAAACTTTCAGTAAGATAATAAATTTAAAGCCCCGAGGATACTGCTTGGCACATTTTAAGTGCCTAGCAAATATTAGCTATAATTATTACTCACACTGTTTCAATCTTCATTGTAGTTCTTCAGCATTATCTCTACTTCCACACAAATACTCTCTATCTAATCAGACCAGCTACTTAACTTTTCCAAAAACTGTCTTGCCTTCATCACCTCTATATTTTTGCTCCTGCTCTGCCTGCCACTTGGAACACTTGCCTCTTTCTTCTCTATTTTTATCCTCTTGGTTCAATATGGATACATCTCACCCATTTCCCAAGGCTCACTTCAACTGCTACACCCTCCAGGGAATCTTCTGGAAGGTGAGTTCTCCATCCCCCAAGTCCATTATTTTCTTATCATTTTCTACCATGCATTACAGGAAATTAGTGTGACTAAGTCATCCTTGATTGCTCTTTCTCTCTCTCAACCCCAAATCCATTCCCTCATTTCTGCTTCCAAAATAAACATGACATATGCCCACTTTTTTTGATGCCTCTTTCTACCACCTTGGTTCAAGCTACTACCATCTCTCTCACGGACCATTATGATCGTCTCTGTGCTGGGCTTCCCACAGTCTCCCTGGCCTCTCCCATCCACATTCCACAGAGAAGCCAGAAGAAATCTTTCTAAAATAAAATCAGATACCTTTCACAAAATTTTTCAATGTCTTCCTAAGATACTTAAAATAGATCTCACACCTCTTACCCACAGCCCACAAAGACCAGCATGACCTAATTCCTGGTCCCAATTTACCTGTATAACTTCATCTTGGGCCACCCTTGCTCTTTCCACCTGATGGTCAAACCATACTTGTCTTCTTTCAGTTCCTCACGCAAAGAAAGCTCTTTCCCTTCACTCACTCTTTTTCTTCTATCTCGAGGGCACGTACCCCTGCTCTGTGCACAGCTGACCCATCTCATTCTGCAATTTCCTATCTTCAGAGATGCCTCCGAGGTCATGCTAAATAAGATTCTTCTCTCTACCTTTGTTATTCTCTGTGAATGGGCCCTGTTTATTTCGTTCATGAAACTTAACTCTGTTTATTACTATACACGTACTTGTGTGTGTCTTTTTTGATGTCTCTCCCATGGGTACAGGGATTCTGACCGTTTTGTTCACCAGTGTGTACTTAGTATCAATATTGTACACAGTAGGCCCTCAAGAGTATGTGCATATGTGTGTGTGTCCGTGTAAGTTGCTTATTTATATTTAATTGAATGAAATAATGTCTCAGCAAGCCAAGGTTTACCCTGGATGTCGGTCCATAAATTCTAGCCAGCTGAAAGTAGGTTACGCTGAACATTAAGGGCAGCCTCAGGAGGGAAAGGAGACACACGCAGACACCATGAGACTTAATGAGAGATGATTGGACACAGCAGAGGGCATGTGTGGGCGGGAAGAGAACATGATGCTGATTTGGGAACACGGACCTCTGTTGAAACCATCATTCAGTTCCAGTTAATAGGAAAATGTAAAACAGGACCAGCTCTTAGAATTTAATTGTTTAAGATGTTTGGAGGAGAGGAAAGAGAGAAGGAAGGAAAGATAGAGAAGGGAAGGCACAGAATGTTCTTGATGTTTTCATTCTATACAATCAAGAGTGATGTACCACTGGGGAAGAGAGGGGAAGGAAATGTAATGAACTACTTTGAAAATGTTGTTGCTGGAACTAAAGTGATTCGTGCTGGTCTTTGAGAAAGATCTTATTGAATAGTTGGCTGCCAGTCCTAGTTCCTGATGACAAAGACTGTCTGTGTATAAATTATTCATGTGGTTTTTTCCAGCAAGTACTGGTCACACCATTTTCATCTCCTTTTCCTGACAGTGCCTTTAGGAGTCCCTGCCTTCCCACAGTCTCACCTCCCCCTCCACATACCCACTCCCCAACCCAAATTGTGCATGGCTTCTCAAACCTGTGGCTGGTTTCACATTTGCCAACACTAATCTGGTATGTCAGTGTTTGGTGTGTGTTTCTGGTTTTCTTCCAGAGAGCAGAAGCGCCTTGAGCAGAAACTGACATTATTCCCAGGTCTGTTGTGTACCAGATATTTTACATGAATTAAACCAGTCAGTCCTTCAGAAAATCTAATAAGAAACGTATTCCTGTCCCCATTTTACATGTGAGGAAAGTAAGGCTCAGAGAAGTTATATACGTTTTCTCAGTCGCACAGCTCATAAGAGTCTGTGTCTGGCCTTTTTGATTCCAGAGCACATGATCTGTTCTCTGCATATGGTACCTCTCAGCTACAAGGCAGGAGTTTTTAGACAATTGAAACTACCTCACTAGAGCCAGTGCAATCTTTTTAAATATATAGACCTAGCCATGTCATGCTCCAGCTAAAAACACTTCCTGAAGTAGTTCCTTGCTACCTAGAGGTTATGTTGCTCCCTATTCTGGAGATGTTAACCTCTCAGCTCCAAATCCATGTCCAAATTCACACGCACACATGTGTGCACTCACACACACAAATATATACATAAACACACATTGTTCACAGTTTCATTTGAATAACTACGAGCACACATTGCTTAATGATGGGGACATGTTCTGAGAAATGCACTGCTAGGTGATTTCATCATTGTGCAAACATTATAGAGTGTGTTTACACAAACCTAGATGGCACAGCCTTCTACACACCTAGGCTATGTGGTATAGCCTATTGCTCCTAGGCTACAAACCCATACATCATGTTGTTGTACTGAATACTGTAGGCAATTGCAACATGATGGCATTTGTGCTCTAAACATATCTAAATCTAGAAAAGATACAGTAAAAATATAGTTATTATAATCTTATGGGGCCACCATCACATACACAGTCCACTATTAACCAAAACATCATTATGTGGCACATGACTGTACTTCTTTTCAAACTCTTTTATACCACAAACCAGTAATTCATCAACTACAGGGTGTATACACATTATCTGGGAGGATTGTTAAAATTTCTAATTCCCAGGCATCACCCTCAGAAATTCATTATCAGTGAATTTCAGAAGAGAATCAAAAATCTGTGTGTTCAACAATCACCTGAAATGATTCTGATGCAGTTGGTTCCCAGGACCAACCATCTTCTGCAAGGTATTCCAGGTTGGGAGATTTCATAACACATTTGCCTTCTTCTTCATAGCACTCTCATTCAACATTCATTCATCCAACCTTTTGTTAAGTATTCTCTACATTCCAGGCATTTTCCTAGACATTGGGGATATAGCAGCAAAGAAAACAAAGTCTCTGTTCTCATGGAGCTTATAATCTCATTGGAGAGTAAAACCAAAAATTAAACCAATGGGTGTATGACATAGACATATAATGGCAAAGAGTAATAAATAGAGCAAGGGGACAGTAATAGGGTACTATCATATTATTAATATTATTTACCATTTTCTTCTTATAGAAAAGAGCTTTATCTGTCTTTTTCATCTCTTCATCTCAACTATTGGGGACCTAGCACTCAATAAACATCTGCTGAGGTAGGAATAGGACTACTTTATAGATGCTAGGAATAAGGGCCCATATAATAATGGCTTTCATAAAGCTAGAAATGATGACATGATGCCTAAAGCTACCACCTACAGCAGCCTATATAAGCATCCCAAAGTAGAAATGAGTGGTTCAGATTCAAGAAACTTAAGGTGTATCATAAAAACAGAATAACAGGAGTTCTACTTTTAACCAAGATGGAGGAACAAGTGTTTGGATTCGGTCTTCCACTAAACAACTAAAAAAAAAAAAAAAATAGACTCTCTTACTTTCTCTATACACACATGCACACACATATGTGAAACCATGGCTTCCAGTCACTAGATATCAGACAATGCAGGACAGAGATCCCTGAAAGTCAGGAAGCAAACAAGGCAATCATAGTTGCCGCAGTGAACTGCCTGAGATATTCCCCACAGCAGCACAGGGAGGTGGAACCCAGGCAGAGCCCAGCCATCACCCTGAATTGAAGAGAGAGAGCTTGGTGTCTGAGGAGGTAAAGGTGGCTGGAGTTGGCAAGATAGGTCCCTGGGGAGAAGATATCCGCACAGAGAAAGTGAGCTCCAGGAAATTCACAAGATCCCCCTTAAATTTTCACCTGAGTATTGACCAGCACATACATGCTGTGAGGAAACTGTATGAGACTGTGGAAAGAACATCCCAAAAGAAGCAGAAGTGACAATTGCTAGAGATCATTCATCCAAGAATAGTTTGTGTTCTTACCAGCCAGAGTAGAACACCTTGTATTCATGGTCTATCAGGCAGAACATTCAGAAAGGTATTGCCTCAGCAAAGGGAAAATTTAGCCTAGATCAAAGGCTGTTCCAGTCCTACCTAAAAAAGCTTAAAAGGAAGCTTCCAAAAGATCAAACTACTTGCTAATAATATAATTTCATTCCAGAATAAGGTAAAAAAATATTTATTAGAATATAAAAGCAATTAGCACCCAACAATTATACAATGTCTGGTATCCAATCAAAAATTACCAGGCATGCAAAGAAGCACGAAAATATAACCCATAATGAGGAAAAAAATGAATCAATAGAAATAGACCCAGAAAAGACAAAGATGATAAAATTAGTAGACAAAGACATTAAAACAATTATCAATTATATTCCGTATATTCAAGATGGTAAAAGTATGACTGTGTTTCGTAGAGATATAAAAAATATTTTTCAAAAGACCCAAGTTAATCTTTTAGAGATGAAAACTATAATTTCTGAGATTAAAAATGTACTGTATGGGATTGCCGACAGATTGTGTACTGCAAAAGAAAATATTAGTGAACTTGAAAATACAACAATAGAAACTATCTAAAATAAAGTGAGTACACACACATACAGACACACAGCAGACAAAAAATAAATGGAGCAACTATATGTGCATCCATATGTCAAAATTTGTCAAATTGTATGCTTTATATTCATGGTTTAATGTATATCAATTATAGCTTAATAAATATTTAAAAACAAATAAATAAAGTAGAATAACATAAGGGAAACAGGTAGGAGAAAAGAAAGGGCTGAGCATCAAAACTGTGATGGAGTAGGTCTCTATGGCAGGACTCATTATAGAGAGCTATAAACCCAAAGTCATCCACATCATTCGTGAATTCAGGGTGCTTCAAGGAATCTGTTGAAGACAAAGTAATCATGTGTTCCAAGTTGAGCCAAGTCACAGGAAGCCAAACATGATTTCAAAGGCACTTTTCCAACAATCTATTCATTAAAAGGATGCTGACAGACAATTCAAGTGTCTAGTTCAAAATCCCACCTCAAAGAGAAATCTTTTCAAGAGTATTCCTAAGAAACTGTCTCCTATCTCTTTGCACTGTTAAATACTAATCATTAGACTCATTTTCGTTTTGACCTTTATGATGAGACTAAATTAATCTGTTCCCTCTTTTATTTGATAGCACTTCAAATATTTTAGAACTATTAATATCAGGTTATCCCTTCTCCAGGATGTCCATGGTAACATTAACCATTCCTCACGGGACATGCTTCCAGAAATTCTCACCATCGTAAACAATTTTGTTTAGGCATACTTCTGCTTAAAATCAGCCTTCAAAGATAAAATACTATACTCAGAGTGAGCACAAAATTATAGGTGTGGTCTGATCTTTTTTTAAATTTAAATTATATATTTATAGACTGCAACCTATAAATACTTTTGCTTCCTTAATATCACTGACAAAATGTGTGTCATATATAGTTTTTAAACTCTCAGTTTACTTTCACACAAATAGCTATCAAGATAGGAGTCTTCATCCTATCTTCTGTAATCAGTCATTTGAACGTCAATGTGATATTTTGTATTTGCTGAGATTAAATGCTTTAAAATGTGCAGGTCTACTTTACATGTTTTTATTTTTATTCTTGATTCTATCTTCCAGTGTATTATCTATTTCTCCTAATTTTGCATCTTTTGTGACTATGATCTGCAAGAAACAAAAGAAAGTAGAAAGAATTCTAATCAGAAAAGCAAGTTAAGTAGCCAGGTATAATATTTCTATCAACAGCTGTTTGATATTACATTGTGGAGGTAACGTTAGAGATTAGCCTGCCAAAATAAATTATTGCAATCAAAGATAAAAGAACTGAATTCAACAGTCAGCATGTGAGGATCAAGTCCTGGTTCCTCCAAAAAATAAATATGGTAGAGAAACATATATATTTATCTCTCCTTCCTCCCAAAAACCTTCTGAAAAGGAAGGAAATAAGGGAATTAAATTGAAATAAATTTAATTGATATAAATATACAAGAACATAGAGAATGGTAGAGGTGATTATAGTATATAAAAGATGCCACCAAAATATCGGAACTTGAAACGAATGATTAAGTTGTGATTGACTTAATAGATCTGATATAATTCTAGGTTACAGAAGAGAGGGCCAACAAGATGCAAATAACCCATTTCACAGGACCCCAGAGAGGCTCAGAATATTGTGATAGACACCAGGTTTCACAAAAGGTCAAGGTGAAGGGCCACCTTGCAGGATGATATAAAAGAGGAGTTATACTTCCCAAACGCCTCTACCATATCGCTGACTTGTTAACTAACCCTCTTTCAGTCTAGCAAAACCAGGAAGTTCACTGTCTGGAAGAATTTAGCCAGTTCTCAGCTCTTTTTTTCCACTTGGTTTCCCAACATTGGTAGTCATGCTTACAACACCCAGTCAGGAGACTGGAAGATTCCTCTAAAGGGACACTGAGAAGCTCAGGACGTTTTGGGGAATTCCCCAACAAATCAGCCAGGCCCATGCCCAGTCTCCCTGAATTGAAATCAACAAGCTCTGCCCCCACCCATTGACATTCCAGTCCTTGTAGGAAAGAAGTTCATCTGAGAAATAATTCAAGAAAAAAAATTCCCTGGCACTAAAGAATAAAAATCTCCAAATGAAAATATTTCACTGAGTGTCCAATGAAATGAATTTTTTTAAAAGACTCATACTAACACGCATCACTGTAATATCCAAATTCGGGGGTGGCGGGGGGGGGGGGGGAGAGTGTATATAAAATATTGTAAATCATATTATTAATATTAGTTTTCTTTACAGGCACACTTAAAGCTAAAAGACAAGCAATATCTTCAAGATTCAGAGACATAATGAGTTTCCACATAAAATCTATACACACAAGCACCCATGCATGCACACACATGCTATTAATCGTGTAAGAAGATAGAATAAAATTGTTTTCAGACACGTGAAATACTGGAAATACTATCTCAAGAAATTTAACTGTCAAGAACCCTTTCTCAATAAGGGACTAGAAAATATACCCTACAAAATGAGAAAGTAGCCCAAGAAAGAGAATCCAGGAACCAAAAAATTCCACACAGGAAAGGGAAAAAAAAAATTCCAAAATGAAGTTCAGAGAAGTCCCAGGATGTTAGCTGGACATCAAGCCCAGAGAGCTGTCAGATTGGCACAAGAGGATAGAAAGTTCCAACAAGGGTGAGCCCCAAAAATAAGTAAATAAATATGGCTGGTAGACTACCCGACATCTTTGACTATACTGAGAGGAGATATTCAACTCTAGCAGGGTATTAGAATGAATTAGATTAAGATATGTAGAAAAATGGGTAAATCGAAACTTAAGGCAATGATTAATACTGGGTAAAACAAAAGGTTGTTCAAAAGAAAATCATGTTAACTGTATATTTCTTTGATAGAAAATATACAATTTAATTTAAAACAAATATATTTATCGAAGAGAAGACTCTGCCCAGCAGCCCCATTCCTTTTCTTTCTTTTACTTGATTTTTCTTTTCTTATCTTATATATTCTTTCATCCATTTGTGATGGATGAATTAAGAAGAAAAGCATTTAGGTCTATGTATACTAAAGTCCCTTGCTTACATTCATACATATACTGCTCCTAACCCTACCTTTCCCAATATTATAATTTTATATAAACTAACATTCAGCATTAATGTTATTATGGCCATGCAAATGTTGGCACAGCTGTAGCTGGGGAGTTGGGAAAGCTGTGTACAGAAAGTCAATCAATAACATAATATCTGTAATTGAAAAAACTCAATACTTTTTCAGCATATTTAGAAATATGAAGGTAAAATTCAGAGGAGTCTTCTAAGAGTTGAAAGTTTATGCTTCTGCAGAGCATGACTCAATGTTAGGGACCAGAACCCTTGTAGTTCTGTTTGATTTTTAACAATATGACTGTTTTTCTTTGATAGTAATTTTAATTAAAATTTTAAAATTTATAATCACCAAGAAGCTTAGTCTTCCCAGCAAGATTCTTTCTTTTATTTTTTAAAAACTCGTTCTTGAAATTATTATAAAAATAAAACTTCATTTGAGAATCAAATAATTTTTCTGTCAAATTGAAAAGGCAAATTAATATACTATGTATCTAAAACTCAAACAAATTACAATCTAGGAATTCAGAACTTTAACCCCAGGCCATTTGGCCAAGGGAGGTTGGCACATTGCACTTACTTTTTATTTTTTTCCTATTTTCCTGTTTACCATCATGCTTCATTTCCCAAATTATTTGGAATTGAAAATGCATATTGGAATTCAGCGTGACCATCTTTGGATCAGTAAATCTCTTTAGTCATATTTCCTCTTTGTTCATCGTGAACAATGAAAGGAGAAAGACTGAAAGAATACTGTACACATATGCATCTATGAGCTAGTTTTTAGTTTCTAATGTAAAACCCAGTTCTTCTTGGAGTCTGCCTATATGAAGTGGAGAAAACAAAGATAAAAGGTATTTCAGGTCATGTACTTGCATAGTTTCAACACATAATATTATAGTTATGGAAATTTGTCCTTACAGATATCTTAACAATTTGTAGTGAAGGACAAATTTGCTTCAAATTATAAAGTTATTTGTTTGCTGTTTCTTTCTTCAGCAATTACAAAAACTTAAACCCAGTTCTCTGCCAAAACAATAGATAGCAAAAAAAAAAAAATCTATTTAATTATCTGAGCTGCTGAGTTATTGTTACAGGTGAGTTGAATTGGCCAGAAAATTATCCAAGGAATTTATGCACAGGACCTGAAAAATATTAGACTGAATAAAGTTGAAGTCCAGATGTAGGAAAAAAGTGACTTAAAAACTAGTGAAAATGTAAGTACCTAGCAGTGCTATCATGTGATTTGTGAATCCTACTCTTAATAGTAGGACATAATAAAAAGAGAACTGGAATCTAGAATTTTAATCCTGGAGCTGCCAATCATATGTCATTTGACAGTAGACTGGTCATTCCCAGCTCTGTGCTTCATTTTTCATATGTAAAATGAAAGGGATCAGATTAGATAATCTCTCAAATTTCCTTCAGGCATAGGTGAGTACAAAAGATACATTAGGAACGTAAGAACTTCCTCTTTCTGTACTCACTCATGCATCCCCCAGATTGATTTATATAATTATATGCGGGCATTTGAAAACCCTATAGTCTCCAAAGATCTGACCATCAATTACAGCAGGAAATGTGGTAGTCTAATTTAAGCTAACTTTTAAACATCATCAGCAAGACTAAAAGCTTGGACGCATCTCAATTATCCCCACCAATTAAGGGTGTGGTGTCAGAAATAATCCAAAACACTTCCACTTAGCTTTGGGATTCCTTATTTTTTTTGGTTTACTGTAGACTCAAATGAACATTTTGTTTTATTCAGGCTGGTTTTCAAATTTGTTGCCCTAATTACATATTCAAATGATCTGCTCTAAAAATATGCCTAGCTAGATAGAAGAGACACTGTCCTTTGAATTCAACATAGTCCTTGAATTTCTAAGGGCTAATTTACACAGAGAACTAGTTGCATGGTAACAACAGAGACCTTTGTGGTGTCTGCCCAGCTCACAGTTCCCTCTCTCTGAAAACAGCCCTCCACTCTGGGCCCTGGGCACAGGGACAGGACCCTGGAAGCCATGTTTCAGTTACATAATGCCATTGCCTAGGACTCAGCCAATTGGACAGTGGCTGAGCGCCAGAACCAAACTGAGCCAATCAGAGCCTCTTCTTGGTAATTTACAATTGTGACTAATGGTGAAATCTCAGTGTGGGTTCACTTACATGGAAACTATATAAACTTGGGAACTGGGGCCCAGGCATTGCCTGAGGAGTAGACAAGTATCAGAGACAACTGATTTGTAAAGACAGCAAAATGAAAAACATTTGCAGAGAGAAGTGGAGAGAAAAAATAGACAAAAGCCTGTTTTCTGGGCACCTCATGGCTTTCCATTTCTAGTTCCTTTTGAGTCAAAACTCCATCTCTGCCATGGGCTTGCAAGACATTATGCTCATGTCTTCTATCAGTATATTAAATTCTCCTTTCTTGCTTTGACTAATTCAAACCGATGTCTATTATTATCAACAACAAAAAAGTTTTGGCTGTTAAATGGAATATAACTTAATTGAAATGAATGAATTGAATATAACTGACTCAAAAACTATAGTGGGGAAATATTTCCAATTGCTTTTTTTCTTTTTTCTGAATTAACTTGGAGCTTGACCAGAAAGAGAAGTAGCTTGGCCTCATAGATCTTCAGATAACTAAAAGATGAATCACATTGAGAAATGTTATCTTATTTTCTGTGCCAGTCTCTATTCTACAAAGTTTACGTTTTATTGTATAATTAGAATGATGTGCTGCACTTATGAGGTTAAACAGAGGGCCACAGCAGTAGGGAATTTTCTATTGTAATATCCAACTACATTCCTGAATCAGGTGCAGATTAATATGTAATAATTAATTATTTTGGGGAAACAATGGCAAAATGTTCTTGGTAGCAGACAAATCAAACAGCCACTGGAGTATTACGGCTGCCATTTGCCAATTACCTCCAGGTAGCTGCAAAACATACATCCCCTTCTGCAAAAACTGAAACTCCAACCCTCTTAGGGGAGAAGGGGAGCAGGTGCTACAATGCAAAGAGCGCCAAAATGGGTGTCAACTGATGTGAGTCTTTGCAACTGTCCTCACTGCTCTGAATTTTAGCCTCTTCGTCTCATAGAAATAGAGAAAATCCAACATGAGACCCAAAGGCCAAATATAGCTCAATAGACCATGTTCTCTGGACATGTCATTAAACTTGTGCCTCTGTCTCTTCGGCTATCTAATGGAGATGCTAATTGTACCTACCTCATAGAGGTGTTGGGGGGTAGTTATTACACAGTAAGTGCTTAGAAGATTATCTGGCACATGGGAATACTCAATTAATGACAGCTGTATTATTATTCTTTTTATTATTCCTGAGGATTTTTTTTTTTGAGACAGAGTCTCACTCTATTGCCCTGGCTAGAGTGCCATGGTGTCAGCCTAGCTCACAGCAACCTCAAAGTCCTGGGCTCAAGCAGTCCTTCTGCCTCAGCCTCCCAAGTACCTGGGACTACAGGCATGCGCCACCATGCCTGGCTAATTTTTTCTATATGTTTTTAGTTGGCCAATTAATTTCTTTCTATTTTTAGTGGAGACAGGTTCTCACTCTTGCTCAGGCTGGTTTCGAACTCCTGACCTTCAGCAATCCAGTCGCCTCAGCCTCCCAGAGTGCTAGTATGACAGGCATGAGCCACTGCACCCAGCCAATTCCTGAGGATTTTTTTTTAACAGGCTAGCAAGTTATAAGTGTCCCATTTCTACTTTGACCACAACCAACTGTAAAGTTCATGTGTCTTGTTAGATGAATTTATAACTGTAAAAACAGCATGGTACTGGCAAAAAAAAAAAGAGACAAATTTATAACTGTAATCAAAGCTGAATATATGCAATAATAGTATTCTGAGACATTCAAGTTCAATTCCACTAAAAGTAAAGTACTAAACTGGGGTAACTTAAAGCATTATTGAGGCCGGGCGTGGTGGCTCATACCTGTAATCCTAGTACTCTGGGAGGCCAAGGTGGGTGGATTGCTCGAGGTCAGGACTTCGAAACCAGCCTGAACAAGAGCAAGACCCTATCTCCACTATAAATAGAAAGAAATTAATTGGCCAGCTAATATATATATATATAGAAAAAATTAACCAGGCATGGTGTTGCATGCCTGTAGTCCCAGCTACTTGGGAGGCTGAGGCAGCAGGATTGCCTGAGCCCAGGAGTTTGAGGTTGCTGTGAACTAGGCTGACGCCATGGCACTCACTCTAGCCTGGGCAACAAAGCAAGATTCTGTCTCAAAAAAAAAAAAAGCATTATTGAATAAGGAAGAATGGGGCTAAATAATGCCCACTGGTAGCACCTCACTCACTTTTGGATCATGGCCAATATTCATACTACGACAATGTTGCCTTTACATTTCTGGATTTCATATTCTGGGGGTAAACTTGTGTTGAAAATATATGGACAAAAGATAAAGAAAAGAAAAAGCATATACCGGTACGTATTCTATTTTGTTTGAGTTCTATCGCTTCCATTTCAGACATTCTGGGTTTCCATGTTTTTGGCTTTAGAAAATTCTGCACCTAGAAAACAACTGTTTCTATGGGTATTCAAAAGAACAAAACTGCTATTTAGAAGAAGAGCAGACTGTGGTCTCTTCTACACATTTGCAGAGAGAGTAGCATCAGATCAGAGGAGATGCTGTTCATTAAAAAAAATGATATTCATTGTGTTGAACCTCATTTGTGTGCCCCGCCCCAGGGTAAAGTCGCAAGGATATGAAAAATTAAAAGAGAAGTGAAACACTCTACACAATTACATGAGAACTTTGAATCTCAGCAAGCAACCCAGGCAAGAAATAGGAGATGATCTGAGCTACCAGAAGGAAGGCCAGCCCTCCACAAAACAAGCAAGTGGTAGGGAATGGCTGATAAATTTTAAGACAAAGATATCTAATATTCAATTTTAAGCACTGTCTATATGGTGCTATACTATAATCCCTTAGTTACCGAAAAGCTTCAGTGAAAGAAAAAAGAAAGTAACAGCAGACACCAAAAGCAGTATTTAGGAAGCACACCCTGGCATGGATAAAGAGGTGTAATTGCCACAAAAATTCACAGGTGAGATTTTCCATTCCAATACCTTATCTGGATTTTTAAATAAAGGTTGAGCCCAGAAGGGAGGGAACTTAGGGTCACCCACACAACTGACACTTGAGTTACATATGATTGATCTATTTTTACACAATGGAGAAATACCTCTTCCAAGTTATGGCAAATACCCCTATGAATGTTATCTCCTCATCTTTATCTTACCATTGTCTAGTTTGTTTAGCTCCTACTTGGGTCCTATTCAAGACTATTGTCCTCTTCACTTATGGTTACATTCCACTCCTTAAACAATTACGTCTACTACAGCTCCATGTTTATGTACAATAGGGACTGTGTACTCATGTTTAATCATAATAAAAGTAATCTATACAAAGTAAAGAAGAGGTGGATTTCAAAAGAAAAAAATAATTTAAGGCTCTTTTTCCTTTGATGTTTATTTCTTTCAATATGTCAGCTGACACATAATAACATTCTCACTTTATCAAGGCCAAAAGTTACATGCCAAGAGATCCATTGATTCCACAAATATTTATTGTTCATCAGTCGTATGACTGCCACTGCTAGGAGGTAGGGCCACAGAGATGAATAACAAATGTTTACGATTTAGTTAGGGAAAAACAAATGAAAACAAAGATGGAAGCTGGTGTATACACCAGGCTAACACAATATGAGGAAGTATGGAAGACTCTGGCATGGAGAGATGGAACAACTTCAAAAGAAGGTGACCACTAGAGCAAGTTTTGAAGAATTCATGGGAACACGCCAAGCCGAAAGGAGGCAAAGGGCATACCAGGAAGGCAAGGGCATGAACCTGTGAGCAGCGGCCACATAAGCAAGAGAAGCTTGGACATGTGGGGAAATTAGCGGGAGAAAAGGGAAAGGCAGGCAGGGTTGAGATTGTGGAGGTCCTTGCACCAGTGAGATGTTCAGCCTTTAATCTATGAACTATGGAGATCCACCAAAAGCTGATAAAGCTACGAGTGATTAAGAAGATACGTTGCTTTGGAAAGATGGGTTGGAAGGAAATAGAAACTAGAAACAGAATCTGTAAGTCCAGAAGATCTAAACTACAGTAATGACCACAGGAGGAGAAGGAAAATTAAGTCATTATTATTAGCTGAATTGGAATAGGATGGCTCTGCTTTATTCCCTGTGCCTGGCTGCCTGAACCTAACATTGAACTTGCCTAAGGAAAGAGATTCCAAAAAACTTTCACTTAATTTTCCCCCCTGGACAATTCCCAAATAAGAAGTTTTACATCCAAGCAATTCTTTCTGCTTTCAGGAACTTTTAACAGCCTCTGGAGCAATCTGTATTAAGTAGCTCTACCACCTCTCAGTTTCCTATATGAATTGCTGAAAGGAAAACCTTCTGCCTCCAGTAAGGTTTCAACTGCCAAAAGAGGACCCCGGGGCTTCAGTGTGTAAATGGCATAGACAGGGGTAAAGTCCCCAGACTCTGAGCTCCTAAAGCAGCACTGTTTCCATATCCGGGAACGGGATTGATTTGCAATCTTTATCTTCCCCACCCCCTGACCTTTACTGCTTCAAGCAATCAGCTGGAAAGCCAAAGTGTTCCTATCCTCTTTACATACAATCCATTCAAAATGACCTTTTGCCAAATCCCCAGGGGTTTAGAGATCCTTGGAGGGATTTGTAAAGCTTTGTTGTTTTTAGATCAAACTTTCTCTTTTGTTTCTCTTTTCTCACTTGGGCCCTGGAGGAGAGTTCAGCTCTCAATTTGATGGTGAGCTATGCTATAGGCTAAACACATATCCCCAAAGGCGTCTCTTAGAGTCTTTTATGAACAACCTTGGCAACCTACTCAGTTCGCTCAACACAACAATGGCTGACGATGTACTTGCACAATGATGAGCAATGAAGGAAAATTGGGGTTTAAATATTGTATAAAATATCTTAAGAGCAAATTAGTTATGAGTTTGGGGGCATAACTGAGCAGATTATTTGCAAAACCAAATAGTGCTTTCCTCCTCCTTGACATTCTGCTTTGTATCATTTCTGTATGGATGTTTCTTGTGTACCAGTCAGAAGAAATCTGAAAAGGATACTTCTGTCCAACACCTCTATTTTTCTTTCAGAATAAGTATCAACATCTGTGAGTTCTTCTTTATACAATTTTAAATAGTGTCAGACAGACCCAGAACAAACATCTGAAAGAATCCCCTGAAGGTACAAATGAGGTCACTAACACCGGGAGAAGTTAAGTGGCTTACCCAAGTCACATGGGAAGTTTGTGGCAGAGCTTGAATTCTACACAGATGCCCTGGTCCTTCATCAAAACTCTTTAGCTACATTTCTTTTCTCTTTTTTTTTGAGACAGAGTCTCACTCTGTTGCCCAGGCTAGAGTCCAGTGGCATCAGCCTAGCTCACAGCAACCTCAAACTCCTGGGCTCAAGCGATCCTCCTGCCTCAGCCTCCTGAGTAGCTGGGACTACAGGCGTGAGCCACCACACTTGGCTAATTTTTTGTTTCTGTTTTTAGTTGTCCAGCTAATTTTTTTCTATTTTTAGTAGAGACAGGGTCTCGCTCTTGCTCAGGCTGGTCTCGAACTCTTTAGCTACATTTCTTTACATGCAAAGTTCATTTCCCTCCAAGTAGCATATTTGAACAGAAAAAACAATATCAATTATGCTATACATGTAAGACGGAAAGTTGAACAATCCCACCCACCTGTGATGATATCCCAGTTAGTAAACAATCGTGAGTCGTGAGTCTTGGTATTGATTTGTGCATTCACACGTGCAACAAACACTTGTCAGGCATTTATTATGCACCTCACCTGGGGCTAGGTAGTTGATAACAGTGAGATAACACAAACCAGACTTAAGAGCTTCACAGTCCAGATAGCCAAACACTAAAAATAACGGATGTGTTCTAATCCTGGAATGTGAAAAGTTCTGGAATATAGAGGAGAGAAGGCTGAAAAGTGAAGGGGACAATTTAGGACTCTTGACTAGTAGCTAGAAGTTTTCCAGAGGAGGAGAAAAGGGAAAGACATTTCAGGCAAAGGCCAGCACCGACACACACACACACACACACACGCTGTCGAGACGCAGAGGCAGAACGTGGTTGGTGCTTGTGTTCTGCGAAAAGTAGGCAGAGCCCCTACTAAGTATAATGCTTCCAGAGGGCAGATGCAAGGTTTTCAAACAAGAGTTCCCATCTCCTGCCATCTGTTGCAGGCTGGCCTGTATTTTTCTGACTCTGAAATGGTCTACAAGAGAAAATTCCTGCTCAGGGGCGCCCTCTCTTGGCAAGTGGTCACAGGCAGCGTTTCTCTCCAAGAAGGAAAGATGGATATATTTCTGATTAGAATTGCCCACATCTGCGTCCTCATGCAAAAACCTAGGGGGAAAAAAACACAATTCCTCTGACAGGTTACTCTAGTTGACAGTAAGAGTAGATGAGGGAGAAAGAGCCATAGACTGAGAAAAAAACAGACCATGCCAGCCTACTGACCTGTAAGCCTTGGGGCCTCTCGTTTATAAAATTAGTGGATTGCACCAAATGATCTTCGCCCCTCCTTTCTCTGGCGTTCCCTGACTTCTAGAAACTATGGCTCTTTGTATCTTGGCTGAATAAAATAAAATGCTTAGTACTTAGACCATATTCGCAGAAAGAATGGGCTCCGAAGAAACCAGAGAATCCCCACCAGGAGAGAAATATTGTTTCTGGCTGTGGCAGCTTTAGTGTCTGAATTTTCCACGGCAGCCAGAGATAACTGGCTCAAACAACTTTCCCCTTCTTCTCGCGTCTTTAGCAGTAAAAAAGCCTGTTTGAACATGGTCAGTCATGCGGGCACCTACGGCAGAAGCACAACCCGCTTCTACAACACACCCCACCGCCTCTCTAAACGACAAACCTGCCGCACAAGAGGTCACCCCGAAGCACTCCCTTGAGTGCATCGTGGAACTGGGAGGATCTCTCCTCCCTAAGTGATTTTACGTGTTTCCGTCTTGCAATAAAAGGAGCTTAAGCATGCTGAGGGCCCACAGCCGGGAAGAGTAGCCAGGTGCGCCCTGAGCGCGGTGGTGTCTTGGGATTTGGACACTCCCCACAGGTCGTTCCGGCAAGTGCGTTATTACGGGGAAAACAGTTCCTGGAAACGGGGAAGGACACTGAGTCTGGGGAGGGGACAGAACTGAGCCAGTGGCAAACTGTGAGCGGCCGCGTAGGGAAACTTTAGTTTATTTTTTCAGTTGTTGCCCAAAGAATGTCACTGGTGACATAAAGAAGTGGAAAAATGAGAAAACGCCATTATCATCCAAAAGCCATCACTGTCCATTTCCTGCTCCTGGTGAGAAGGAAAATTGGACCATAAACCTTGGACTTACACAGGGTTGCGGTCTCGTAGTGCCCTCTACTGGTGGGGAGGAAGAGTGCAGCTGCCGGCTCTGTGTCACTACCGGCAAGCTGCCTGCATAGTCCCCCTTGTGCCTCATCTCCCTCTTCTGTAAAACGGGGATAATAATGTACTTCTCTTACAGTAACCTTGGAAGGATTAAATGAGCTGACATATATGATGCATTCAACAGGGTGCTAGCTATCATGACCACATTTATTGTTTCCTTCTTCTACCTTCACGGTTCTTTTTTTCTGAATCAAAGCATTATCAATAAATCTGTTGTATTTTCATTATATTCAAAGTATGACATGTGGCAGATATTTTATCCCTACCCCTGTGCTCAGTGAATTAAATCTGTTTTGAAGATGAAACACAAAACTGGTGAAAAGTTAAGTTAGGAAAACATACAGAGAATATTGAGTCAATAAAAGAAGGGTTTTAGAAATACATTATTAATTCCTTTTTCTTTTATTTTCCTTTTTTTTGAGACAGAGTATCACTCTGTCACCCAGCTAGAGTGCAGTGGCATCATGATAGCTCACTACAACCTCAAGCTCCTGGGGTCAAGCAATCCTCCTGCCTCGCAAGTAGTTGGGACTACAGGTGCGCACCACACCTGGCTAATTTTTCTATTCTTTGTAGAGATGGGGTCTCGCTCTTGCTCAGGCTGGTCTCAAACTTATGACCTCAAGTGATCTTCCTGCCTCAGCCTCCCAGAGTGCTAGGATTACAGGTGTGAGCCATCACAGCTGGCCATAATTCTTAAATTAGTTTTGAATACAATGAAATTTTCAGAGGAGAAAAGTAATGTAAAACTATGGTGGAGGTAGAATTTGGACTTAGTCTTGAAGAGAGGATTCTAAGTATGGAGAATAGGTAAGGATGAGCACAGAAGGCATAGGGAACTAGAATGACCGTCAGTCAACCAATTAGTCAATTAATGAGTTAAAGCTGTTGTGAGGACAGTTAAGGAAAAGTTGGGAGACAAGGGATGATAGTTTTTCTAGATATACATCAATAATGAAAAGTAAAGCTGGAAGGTAGGATAGTACTAATAGAAGACTAAGCTAAGAACTAGAAAATATAAATGGGCAGAAAAAGCATTCTGTAGGCAGGGGAAAGATATATAAAAGGAGGTAGAATGTAGGAGTTAAAAGCATAGGTTCTAGCACCACTGCCATGTTCAAACATTAGCTCTGCCATGAAAAAACTTAAGAGCTTGGGCAACTTTCTCAACCTCTCTGTGCCTCAGTTTTCCCATCTGTAAAATGGGTTGATAAAATTACAGAGAGTTCTTGTGAGGGTTAGATGGCTCAATTCCTTGTATAGCAGTTAAAAGAAAACCTAGCATATAGTAAGCTCTCAGTCAGTTGTTAGAATGATAACAATGTAATGGTTGTCTGCCTCTTAGGTGATTCTTCATTACTTCAGGATTGAAGTCCATCTAGCTTTGTACAATTGCTACTAGTAATAGGACACCTTTCTCTGTTAGTAGTAATGAAATTCCAGAAACTACTGGACCCTTAGAAATGTTAAAAGAAAAACTTTAGACATACTAAGTTTAACACTGAATGTCAAAACAATTAAATTTAACAGAATTTAATTGAGCAAAGAAAGAATCGTGAATCAAGCAAGCCCCCAAACCAGAATAGGTTTGGAAAGACTCTATGCCGTTGTGTGATCGGAGAGGATGTATGGAAAGAAAAAGGAAAGTGATGTATAGAAAACGGAAGTGAGGCACAGAAATAGCTGGATTGGTTGCAGCTGGGCGTTTGTCTTATTTGAATAATTAGCCACCTGTGATTGGAGAAAATTCAGTGATTGGTACAAGAGTAGGTTACGGTCTGTTTATATACCTAGTTAGGTTACAGTTCACCATGTATGGAGAAACCTTTAGCCTGAATTTAAAATTATCTAAAGAGGCAGCTTTAGGCTAAACCTAATTGAACAGATACCTTTAGTGAGCTTATGTTTCCCAACTGGCTTCAGAGAAGTAGACCCAGGCACTTTGAAAGCTCAACTCAAAATATTACCTTTCCCTGAAGCAAGGTGTGTTAGTCTGCTAGGGCTGCCACAACAAAATACCAGAGATTGGGTGGATTAAACAACTGAAATTTATTTTCTCACAGTTGTGGAGGCTCTCCAAAGTCCAAGATCAAGGTGTCTGCAGGTTTGGTTTGCAGATAGTGCCCACCTTCTCACTGTCTCCCTACATGGTCTTTTTGCTGTGCATACACTTCTCTGCTGTCTCCTCATATATCCTGATTTTCTCCTCTTACAAAGACACTAGTCGGATTGGATTTGAGCCCACCCAAATGGCTTCATTTTAACTCACCAATCTCTTTAAAGGCCCTATCTCCAAATACAGTCACATACTGAGGTACTGGGGTACTTAGGGCTTCAACATATAAATTTGGGACATAATTTAGCCCATAACATTAGGCTGGGCCCTTTTTCCTCATCATATTTTCTCTTATTCCCCTGTCAAGAAGAACTCTTTTTAGCACCATTATCTTGTAATAAATGATTTGAGAATTTATCAAGAAAGGCAAGAGGCATATTTGTGAATGGCTCGTGTATCTATCCATTCCCCAAATATGTCTTCAATGCCTACAATGTGCCAGGCTCTGGGCAGTGCACAGGGACACGATGGTAAAGAAAGCAAGCTCCCTGCCCTCTTGGAACTTACTGTCTAGTGGGGAGGTCACAGCACACACAGCATGCATGACAACTCTTAGAGCAGGTCAGGTGGGGACAAGTGCCATGGAGAATAATCAAGCAGAAAAATGGAGAAAAGGAGCACCCTGGGCAGGGAGGGTTAGTATTTTACGAGAGGTGGTCATGGAAAGCCTCTCTCATTAGCAATGGCCTGAAGGAAGCCAGGGAACAAGCTACACAGACAATTGGAGAAAGAACATTCCAGGCAGACAGAACAGCAAGTACTAAGATCCTGAAGTGGGCCTGGCTTAGATCAGGGTTCCCCAACCTATGGTGAGTTGTACAGTTATTTCATTATATATTATAATGTAGTAATAATAGAAATAAAATGTGCAATAAATGTAATGTACTTGAATCATCCAGAAACCATTCCCCCCCCCAAACCCCAGTTCATGGAAAAATTGTCTTCCATGAAAATGGTCCCTGGTGCCAAAAAGGTTGGGGACTTCTGGCTTCGAGAGTCGAAGGAGCATCAAACTGGCCAGAGTAGAACAGGTGAGGCCGAAAGTGCTTGGAAATGAGAGGAGAGAGGTAGGTTAGCCAGTTTTCACAGTGCCTTGCTGCCCTTATAGGAATGTTGGCTTTTACTGGCGTGAAATGGGGAATCATCACAAGGTTTTAAGTAAAGGACTTACAAGGTCTGACTTGTAGTTTAAAAGGTTTGCTCATTCATGAAGATTACTCATCTGGCAAATAAACAAATAAAGATTCACTCAGGTTATCTTGTTAAGAAGAGCCTAGCGGAGCGATGGTGAGGAAATCTGAGCAGGTGTACCACTTGCTATGGTCAAGCCAGGAAGTAAGTGGCTTGGCACAAAGTTGAGTGGCAGAGACAGTAAGAAAGGTTTGCATCCTCAATATATTTTGAATATGGAGCCACCAGGATTTTCCGTTACTCCATATGGTGCCCATACCTCCCTCTGGGTTGCTTTCAGCATCTTGACAATCAGCACTGTCAAAGTGCTGTTGCATCTGAGCATTCTCCATATTATAGAGCCAAGTCTACATCTGAAACCCTTATGTGTCCTCCCAAGTCCAATCTACACATCAGAATAAATGAACAGTAACATGAAGTAAATCCTATGTTGGAAATCACAGAAAGATAAAGTAGGCATCTTTATTCATCTATACCCTAATCACAGGTTATAAAAAGTCCAAAGACAAAAAGAATGCAGAACGCCTCCAGATGGTATGATACTCAGTTAAGGAAATACAGAATGTCATCATGGGCGTGAAGCATTTGTAGCCAGAAAAGGGAACAAGAGCAGCAGAAAGGAAAGCAGACCAGGGAAGCGATCGAGTTGCTATCCCCAAAACTGGGTAACTAGCAAAAAATTATTTTTTGTAAGGGTTCTGATTGATAACTTTCAAAAGCAAGCTGCAAAATTGCCTTCTCTCTAATTGCTGAAGCTAAGAAGAATTGGTATTGCTTCTGTTTTTCTTATTTAAGAAAATAGCTCTACTTGCCTTTTCCTTCCCTGAGTTTTGTCCATACTTTCTGAGATTTTAGGTCAAGATCATTTTTACTAAGTAAAAGGTATTATTATAATGACTGTTACAGTAGTTTCCCCTTATCAGCAGTTTCACATTCCGAAGTTCCGGTTACCTGCAGTCAATAGCAGCCTGAAAATATTACATGGAAAATTCCAGAAATAAACAAATGATAAGTTTTAAATTATGTGCGTTATGGGCATTGCAATGAAATCTGACATCCAGCTCCATTCCACGCAGGACATGAATCATCCCCTTGTCCAGCAGATCCATGCTGTATACGCTGCCTGCCCGCTAATCACCAGGTAGCTGGCTAGGTTATCAGATTGACTGTCACAGTATCACAGTGCTTGTGTTCAAGGAACCCTCATTTTACTTACTAATGGCCCCAAATCGCAAGAGTAGTGATGCCGGCAATTCAGATATGCCAACGAGAAGCTATAAAGCATTTCCTTTAAGTGAAAATGTGAAAGTTCTCAACTTAATAAGGAAAGAAAAAAAAATCATATGCTAAGATCTATAGCAAGAATAGATTTCCTGTCTGTGACATTGTGAAGAAGGAAAAAAAGAAGTTGGTGCACAGTACATACAAAGTTAAGTATTACCCACATTTTCAGGCATCCACTGGGGGGTCTTGGAATGTATCCTCCTTGGATAAGGAGGGTGCTACTGTGTTAATATTATCTTTATTGAAAATCGACCAGCCCTGAGGATATTGGCTCCAGACCAGCCGTATCGAATAGAGGCTGATTTTTCTTCCATGTCCCTGTGGTAGGCTGGAAAACGGCTTTCCCAGGAGATAGCTACATCCTAATTCCTGGACCCCACAAATGTGTTACCTTTATAGCAAATTTTTACAGATGTGATTAGAGTAAGGCTCTTGAGATGGGGGATTATACCAGATTATCTGGGTGGGTTTAAAGTGTAATCCCGTGTGTCCTTATGAGAGGGAAGCAAAGGGATATTTTAGACACAGAGGAGAAGGCGATGTGAAGACAGAACAGAGAGAGATTTGAAGATGCTGGCTTTGAAGATCAGAGGGACGTGACCACAGGCCGAGGACTGCCAGTAGCTGTCAGAAGGTGGAAACAGCAAGGAACAGATTCTTTCTTGGGACTTCTAGAAGGAGCAGCCTTGCCAACACCACGGTTTTGGCCCCATAGTACTAATTTTGGACTTGTGGCCACTAAAACTGTGAAAGAGTACATTTCCGTCACTTTACATCACAAAGTTTGTTACGGCAGCCACAGGAAACTAAGACGCCCACACGCTTTGGGGCCTGCAGTGTAAGGAGGTGATTCACTACCCCCAAATGCTGCTTCTAAACATTTTTTTTTTCCTCTTTCTCTATCAAAATCCTGAGCTTATATGCTTACACTAGTGAAGAACATGTCATAGGATTTAACCACCAAATGCCTCTTTTTTTTTTTTTTTTTACTAGAAACTTCCTGACCACTGCTTTCTCACCAAGGGCTTGAGCACTCAGCTCACTGCGTTCACTTTTACTCTTTTATCCTTCTTGACCATTTCAACACACTCTGACCTTGCAGGTGTTTTTACTATCCCAACTTCAAAGATGTGTCCTTCCCTCCGCCATGCACTCGCGTGGTCCTTCCTAAAGCTTGTCACTGCCAATAACTTCAAAATCTCAGGTCCAATCATACCCCTTGGAAGCACCACTGCCAATCCTCCCAGTGTGTAAACTCTAATTCTCTGTTCCGACTCTCTTCGGACCATACAGGGACCACCCTTGCACTGAATCCACCATTTGTCACAATCTCCAGCCTCACCCCCCAACACACACACCATAAACCCTCATGCCCCTCTTTACCCAATTTAAAGATTTTGATCTTGTATCAGAACCATTGTTTCGACCCTAGATTTCATTGTCCTAACACCCTTTTGCCTTCACCCTCTGTTCTGTTCACCTGATTAAAACTTCCATCTGCTCAACCAGACTGTCTGCCTACCTTGAGCTAAACATCTCACTTTAAATTCACAACGACTCGTCTCAAAAAGGAATTCCACACTGCCTAGCAATCCTACCCTGCTTTTCCAGAATAGCTGTCTTCTCTTTCCCAAAACACCTATTTATGAACTTCTCCTCTTTTTATTAACAAATATACCACATATTTCCCCCACTCGATCTCTACTAATGACCTTAATTTATTTTGGGGTGGAAAAAAAACCCTCAGGAATCAAATGAAACAAACGTCATCTTCCCACCACCAAAGCTATTTTAAACTCACTTATTTTTCCTCTCTCTTGATACAATGGAAGAATTGTTCCTGCCTCTCATTGAGAACCATCTTTCCATGTTTACTCTGGATCTCATCTCTGCTCAAGGAACTTGCTCCTACAATTTTCCCTTTTCTCTCTTGTGTTGTCAATTGCCCTTTCACAACTGGATTGTTCCCAGAGGCTCACATAATACTTTAATATCACTCATCTAAAAACAAAAACAAAACACAACAAAACATCTTTCACCCTCACACTGCCCTCCAGCTACGTCCCATTTCTCTGTAATCTTTCACAGCCAAACTCTTCAAAATAATCTTTACTCACCGTCTCTACTTTCTTACCTTCTATTCTTTTCCCAACCTATATATATATTTTTTGAATATTTTGAACATAAATATTTTTTGAATACCTCCTGCCTCAGCCTCCTAAGTAGCTGGGACTACAGGCATGCGCCACCATGCCCGGTTAATTTTTTCTATATATTTTTAGTTGTCCAGCTAATTTCTTTCCTATTTTTAGTAGAGACAGGTCTCACTTTTGCTCAGGCTGGTCACGAACTCCTGAGCTCAAACAATCCTCCTGCCTCAGCCTCCCACCCAACCTATATTTTTAGGGGTTCTTTCCTCCACCCTCTCTACAAAAAACTCCTTTTGTTTTTTAGCAAGGTCTCAAAACTAACAGTCAATTCTCTATTCTCACATGACTTGATCACTTAGCAGCTTTTAACCTAGCTGGCCACTTCCTTTGTTAAACCCACTGCTGTGGTTTGAATGTGTCGCCCAAGGTTCACGTGATGAAAACTTAATCCCCAGTGCAACAGTGTTGAGAGGTAGGTCTTTTAAGAGGTGATTAGGTCATGAGGGCTCTGCCCTTGCAAATGGATTAATGCCGTGTAGTGGCAGAGGGTTAGTTATCTCAGAAGTGGGTTCCTGATAAAAAGATGAGTTCAGCCTCCTTCCCTCCTCTCCCATAGGTGCATGTACTCTCTTGCCCCACCTTCTGCCACAGAAATGACACAGCACGAAGGCCCTCACCAGATGCTTCTCCCTCAATCTTGCACTTCTCAGCAAGCCAAATAAATTTCTGTTTGTTATAAATTACCCAGTCTCAGGCATTCTGTTACAGCAGCACAAAATGGAAGGAGACATCCACTTCTCCCTAGATTTCCTCTTACGTCCCTGGCCACTTCTCTTCCTTATTTGTTGGATCCTTCTTCTCTGTTCAACGTCTAAATGTTGGACTATTCCAAGCTCTGTCCTTATACCTCTTCTCTCCCTATCTGCACTTTCTTCCGATGTCATCTTGTACGGTTGCATCCATTACTGTAAATACTACCTATATATTGATAACTCTAAAATGTATTTGCAACACTGACTTTTGTACTAAGATCCAGACTCAAATATCCACCCCTTGGGATTTCCTTTTCAATTCTTACTGCCTTAAGAGTAGGAAAGCTGCTCACACACTTCACTTTTTCATATATTTTAGCCTGTGACATAAACTTTATGCTTTTTGCCTCTCGATACACAAAGCCAATATTTTAGGATTTTAAAAATGGCCTTTGCTCTTTCCAAAATCCCTGGCTCTAAGTCTGTGGCCTTTGGTATAAGTGTATGGAAATCTACAAAGGAGCTCAAGAATGATGAATTTGACTTTTCTGGGCTGTATCTCTCCTGAGAGTCACCACCCTTAGAAATTCTAGATGACGAAGGAGAACAGAAATGGGCTTCAATAATTCTCAAGAAGGAGAGGGAGAAGCAATGCCTTAAAATCTTACAAATATTATCCCCTGCAACATTGTTTTTCATTGTTTTATAGGTTTTCATATTTTTTTCTGTGCCTTCTGAGGAATTTTACTGGGAAGATATAAAAGGCTACATCAGGGACTTCTAGCCAAGTGCTATTTTAAACTGAAGGTGTTTATTTTTTATGGAAGTAACTTTTTCATGCAGCAATTTTTTTTCACCTTGTGCATTTTCTTTGTGGAGCAATGCGTGAGAAGAAGGCTAGGAACTAAGCTCAGGTCTAGAAAGGGCAGGTGCCAAAAGAAAATAGAAGAAGACCTAAAAGAGCTTTGTACACCTCGTAGTTTGCTCCAAGCTATGTCTGCTTTTATCTACACATTAAATAGGTGATACATTTGTTTCCTAGGACTGCTGTAACAAAATACTACAAAAACAGGCAGCTATGAAACAATGAAATGTGTTCTCTCACAGCTGGGGAGACTGGAGGTCTGAAATCAAGGTGTCACAGGGTTGGTTCCTTCTGGAGGACCCGAGGGAGAGCCTGTCCCAGGCCCGTCTTCCAGCCTGTGGTGGTTGCCAGCAACCCTTGGAGCTCCTTGGTTTATAGATGCATCACTCTGACCTCTGTCTCTATCTCCCCATGGCATCTCCTCTCTGTGTGTCTCTGTGTCCTCACATGGCCTGCTATAGGCAGGACACAAGTCCTTATAAAGAACACCAGTTATTAGATTCAGGGCCCACCCTTATCCAGAATAACCTCATCTTAACCAATTACATCTGCAAAGACCCTACTTCCAAATAAGCCTATATTCTGAGTTTCCAGGTGCACATGAATCTGGGGTGAGATGCTATTCCACCCAGTTTAGGTGGAAAGCAACTTTTGAAGTTGTTCTGTGACAAATTGTAGCATCATTTCTCCCGAGGCTCTGCAGGAGTCACCTACCTGATTACAACAGGGGAGCTGAGAAGGGCAGTGGGTTGAGAGTCAGGTTATGTCTTCTTAGTATACATTTGAAGGTCAAGTGGACTTTCGAAAATATGGATATAATAGCTAGCATTTGGTTTTTGCCATTCTCGCTTTTCTAGCATCTATAGCATCTATCCCTCTCCCATTTTCTTTTCTATCTAGTCAATAGTGGGGAAAGAAAAGCACTGGACTAGAATTCAAAAAAACTTGCCTAAAGTCTTGTTTCTGTCATTTACTATCTGTTTGGCCCCAAGAGAGTCACTTCCCTGAACCTATGTCCTCAACTATAAAATAATCAAACTCAAAATTATTTTTTGTAAGTTTATATCACTTTTACCTCTTAAGTTATTAACATTTAACACCTCAATAAGACTTTTGGGATACTGCATTTTATTAAGGAAGCAAGGAACTCTGTAATACCAGAGAAAAATTCCTACTCAGGATAGTTAAAATATTTTGATGTTTTAAGTAATAAACTCTAGTTGCTTAGAAATGTATTTATATGGAACACATATTTATCTGGTATTATAAAGTAACGTTCCAGGTCAGCAGACAAAATGGACTATACTGCAAATAAGTGTACATGCAATTGAAGACCCATGGAAAACCTATCCAATGAGTTTTGAATGTCCCACAGCATAGGGTATTTCATGTAGATATTGGATTTATATGAGGTTTGTATGCAAAGTACCCATCCATTGTTAATATATTTTTCATATTACATGGATGGATACTCCGGACAGACCTTGTATTTCAGGCTATAGAAAAGAGAGATGGAAGGGTGAGAAGGAGAAAGAGAATGAGAATGAGCTCATTAGAATTCCATTGCCTCTCTGAGCTTCAATTTCCTCATTTTTTAAATGAGGTTGATAATTCCTCTGAGCTCTCTAACATCAGGGATATAGTGCAGTTTCCGTTTCTATCACATAATCGAACTCCAAAGTGCCTAGCACCCTACCACCTTGTAAGTGCACAATTCTTTTTTGTAATAGAAGAAGAAATGAATATGCCCTGACTACCTCAAGGGGCTGTTCTGAAATGCAGCTTGTTATTGTTATTACTTATGTCACCTTGTCCTGCTGATTAGTAATAGCCATCCCAGTTTGCCTATTGCCAAGTTTTTCCTTTTTCTAAGCAGTCCACACTTAGGCCACTAGATGGCACAAGAGGAAAGATAGCAAAAGAAGTAAAGGTGGGTGAGGTTGGCTGCAACGCGAATAAAGCAGCCATTTGGGTTAATTAAGTAACACAAGCAGCCAGCATTTCACCGAAGACATTGCAGGAAAGCAAAGCCTTCATGAGACTGCACTTAAAATGAACTTTGAGCACTGGTCAACACAGAGACAAAAAAAAAACTCTCCGCAAATAGTAATAAGGTACTGGAACCCAAAACAGTAGCCTTGAACAAAACATTCTGGGACGCCACAGATATCAGCAGAACTGAGCCAGTCCAAGAAGACAGCCCAGACCGGATCAACCACCATGATAAAGGGTTATCACCATTGCATGGAGAAACCTCGATCCGATGTGAAAATTCCACTCAATAGAGCAGAGTAGTTGCACAGTTTTTGGTTTAATTTAATGTGGATTCCTTTCAAAGTCAATTTTAACAAATCCTTGTGTTGTGTATTTAAAATCACCAAAGAACTCCCTTAAATATTGTTACATGGAGACACGTGGCCTATATAGACTCAGTTTACTATAGGAGTCACAAATGTAGAGTCCAAAGTGGGCAGAAGAAAGTAATCAACTGGTGCATAATACTGCCTTTTAAAGCCTGGCTTCCGTCCGGTGCGTTGCATGTGACTTGCAGACGCAACAGACAACTCCATTTGCTGTGTGATTCCGTGCTTACCAAGGAGCTTTCCAGTTATAAATGGACTTTTTCCATAGATCTGCCTCCAAGAAGAAACAACTACGTCCTTTCAAGCACAAGCACTCCCAACTTTGTGACAATTGTATTTTTCACAGCAGTTTAATACATTGGTATTTTGTTTTTAACATCAGTCTCCTGTGAGCTTGGTAAATGTGGATTGTAATCAGGAAAAGGACTTCTTCTTGATGAAATTAATTTTCTGAATCTGTTGGACTCAACAGCTTGGACAGTGTTGAATTCTGCACTGAATGCCCCCTGTGCTGTCTCTTGGCAGACAACCTAGGCCCTAGTGACTACATAGCGACCCTTTCCTTCATATTATTCTTTCACACTTTTGTGTCTGTGATTCTCTATCCTAGTTGCATATCAAAGTTATCCATGAAGATTTTTACTAATGCGGATTCCCAGACTCTAGCCCCAAAGATTCTAACTCAGTAGACCTAGCGTTAATCTAGGTATCTGTGTTCATGAGAAGCCCGGTTGATTCCAATGAGGCTGGCCCTAAATCTATGGTGTTCAAGAGCTATTCATCTTCTTGAGTATAATTCCACAGGTTTGTCCGGGACCACAGAATCACGGAATATATTATTTGGAAAAAGGTCTCCAGATGACTAAGAACCCCTTTCTATAGTGTCCCCGGAAAATTGCAGGACTTGAAACCGGGCTTGTTTCTGCTCAGGTCATCACGCATGCTGTTTTCTATGGTCTCTATGGCTAGAAGAATCTTCCCTACCTCTCCTCACTTAGCTAAATTCCAATTATCATTCAGGTCATAAGTTAAATGTTGCTTCCTCGTGGGAGTTTTTTTTAGACCTACATTGGGACACACTCCCTTATCACCCTCTATCGGTCCTTTATAAACTGATTTCCACTGGTTTTTAAATGTCAACTTGTGCAAAAATTTAACAGCTGTCTTTCCTAAATGCTTTTCTGTCTTATCATTGCCATGTCCCCATGGCCTGAAACATGAGAGGTACCCAAAAGTATTTTTGAATTAATAAACAAAAAAATAACAACAAATGAAGAAAGTGTGAAAATATCAGGTGCTGGTATCTTCCTCTTGTTAAAGAAACACATTCACTTCCAAAGCCCACGGACCTGACCACTCAAATTATTCCATACTTGATATTAAACTTCTCTTATATAAAAATAACCATACTTCACGATTTGTCCAGAACAATCCAGTTTTTTAACAATGTCGTCTTGGTGAGCTTGTTAATAGCATTGACTTTTGGCTCACCAAACTGCCCATGTGGACAATGAATTATGTAAACACTCTACTTATATACCATAATTCCGTAAAACGTGAACCATCTCTCTCTTTCTCTTTCTCTCTCTTTGTAGGTGAATTGAAGAGAAACAGCTTCCATGTTTCCATGGCTGTGGTATTAACAGAAAGAGCTTAAGTTATTAAAGCGAGCAGCTTTAATCCTAGAGGTCTCCAGGAGCAGTGGGGATTAATGTATTTTTACTCCAGAGCCAATGTAGCTATTCCAGTGAGCTAGGATTTGCTCCCCGAAACACCCACACTGGCCCCAGCTGCCTTTCTGTAGACCCACCTCCCTTCTGTGAGAGAGGTGATGGAGTTCTACCTGGAGATCGACCCTGTCACCTTGAACCTGATCATCCTAGTTGCGAGCTACGTCATCCTGCTCCTGGTTTTCCTCATCTCCTGTGTGCTGTACGACTGCCGCGGGAAGGACCCCAGCAAGGAGTATGCTCCCGAGGCCACTCTTGATGCCCAGCCCTCCATCCACTTGGTGGTGATGCAGCAAAGTGCTCCTGGGGCCCACTGGGCAAGAGGATCTGGTCTTCATCTGGGGGATCCTGCTCTGCTAGGGAAGAAAAGCACCATGGTGTGAAGCTGGCCGAGGGACGGTGAGGAGAGACCACCAGACAGACTTTCAATACAGAACAAAGCATTCCCTGTTATGGCTCCAATACTCTCAGCACATAGGTGCAGCCTGGCTAAGGGACTGGGACCTCTCTGTCTTACTTGCTGCTTTCTCATCACCTTCCTTGTGGATAAAGCAACTGTTAAAGGTAAGAAGCTCAGAGTGGTCTTTGGTCAAATTCTCCGAAGGCAAAATGCCAGTAATAATACTGTATAGTGAAGCTGGTGCTTGGTACATTCTTGATAATGTTGTCCTTGCAACTTGTAGGACAGATCAACTTTGGGGCAAGAGTAAAAAGAAGAGAATGCAATAGATTGTGTGTGTGTGTGTGTGTGTGTATGTGTGTGTGTGTGTGTAATGAGGAATGAGACTAATTCAAATCTATCCTGTACTTTGCAAATCCTTTCGTTTCAAGGCAGCCACATTGAACTTGTCCGGACTTGAGAATGTTATTATTTCTGTACATACCAGCTCTGTACATTCCATTCCCCTCTGTGAGTCAGTATGAGGAACACAGTCATTACAGAGCATACAATTAAAACAATAAAGCTGGGTTGCCAGGTTCAAAGCCTGCCTCCTGCATTTATTAGCTGAGTGACCATGGTGAGGTTGAGCCGCCTCTTTGTGCCTCGGGGCTAGGGATAGACTTGCAAGCTGTTTGTGTTATCTAAATAAGCTAATTCACTGAGAGCACTTGAGGCTGCTTAACACACAGCATTAGCTTTATGATGATCACTGACATTATTCCCTTCCATACGTCTCATCAGGAAGGTGTTTAATCTCCAGCCCTCAAATATAACCTAATCCAATACAAGTTACTGAAGACTCATTGAAGAATTCTCAGGTCCCACAGCTTGGAGTTTCAGCCCCCCAGAATACTGCTCCCTCTCCTCTCGTTCTCTTTGTTGCTATTAAATTATCAATTTGTTCCCCTTTTCATTCATCTGTTTCTACTATTTTCACATATTATCTCCATTGTGTGTGTTTTTATTGACCCTCTTTCCCTGAGCTCAGAACAGCTTAGATATTTGCTTAGTGATTTACTGGGCCTCTTCTAATGCAAAGAAATGAGTGTCATGACACCTGCCCTCTGGTCTTTGATTCCTTACGAAAGGAAGAGGAGGAGCTGGGCGTGACTCAGACAAAGCAGGACAAGAAAGCATGGCAGATGCCCCGCTAGAAGTCTACCCAGGGTACAGGAGTCCACAGACACAGGAGTGCCTAGCACACAGAAGGGACTCAGGAAACATTTAAATAATGTCGAATGGCCAATTTTATCCCAGACTCAGGCATCAAAGATTAGATGATTTATCTTGAAAGATAAGTGGCTATTTTCTAGGAGGACAAAAGTATGTTGGAGGCTTGGAGGGTAGGACAGGAGGTGGCATTTTAGACAGAAGAAATAACAAAAACAAAGCTTGAGAGCAAGAAGTGTAGGAACCATTGATTATGAGAGTCCGATGGCAGCTCCCAGCCTGCAAAGGAAAAGTGAGAAATTAAATTTCAATTTTTCCTATAGAAAATTGAAGAGGAGCCTGCCCTGCCAGCTTCAACAATGAGCAATTGTTTTGCCTTCCTATTGCTAGGTAACTATAACAAATGTGAAGATAATTCCAGTTACTTTGTTTGCAGGTTTTAACATGTATTTTAATTTTGTTCTAATTTTATCATAAAATCATATTTTCTCCTAAATATAAAAATTGTATTGAAATTTTTTCAGAAAACATTTTTTCCTTTATGGTCAAGAAGCCATCTTCACTTTTGTAATAAAAATGTAAAATGGGCTGGATGTGGTGGCTCACACTTAGCACTTTGGAAGGCCAAGGCGGGAGGATTGCTTGAGGCCAGGAGTTCAAGACCTGCCTGAGCAAGAGTGAGACTCCATCTCTACAAAAAAATAGAAAAATTAGCTGGGCGTGATGGCATGTGCCTGTGGTCCCAGCTACTCAGGAGTCTGAGTCAGGAGGATCGCTTGAGCCCAGGAGCACTACAGCTTGAGGCTGTAGTGAGCTATGATGATGCCACTGCACTCTAGCCATGGCAATATAGCAAGGCCCTGTCTCAAAAAAAAAAAAGTAAAATGAATGGGCAAATGCAGTAACTGCACAGGCAGCTTCTAAGAACTGGCCTTTTCCATAGCATAAGCTTCACCCAAACTAACCTTCTAATTTCCTTCCCCTGTTATGAGAATATACAGATGAGTGGAGACAAAATATATCAGTGTAGAAAAAGAAAAATTCAGCAGACTGTGAGAAAGTAATGATAACAATCATTGCTAATCTAGCTTTTTGAGTGGAATATAAAATGTTTAGCACTTCTAATATCAAAGTTAAGGATATGAAGTAAACATTCATCCAAAAATTTTAAAATACAAATATTTTCAGTTATGTTTCAATTCCATATTGGGGCCAATTAAAGAGGAAATACTAACAGAAATGGAAGAGAGAAAAATAAATTCTAAGGCAAAGAAGGAGAAGAACAAGAAAACCCAAATAATAATAGTAATAATAACAACATCAACATATAAGGGGAACAGAAACAAAGTCAGGGGAGAGAACGAAAGAAGAAAAGAAGGAAAGTAAAAATATTCTAAGGTGAATGTTGGAATAGATATTGAGGTATTCCAAGTCTCTGGTCATTTGATTTGTGGTTCATTCAACTTGTGTTCTTCAAGCAAGAACCAAATTCTCAGCATTTGAAACAATCTTTTCTGTATAGCATGTGCTCTTAGAATCTTGTAAGAACTAGAAATGTCTTTAATAATCTTACTGGCAAGATAGTCTTACTGGTGAGGAAATAAGGCCAGAAGGTATCCAGATTTTCCCAAGAGTATTTGGCCTCAGAGCTGAGACCAAGGCTCCATTATCCTCTTTTTCTTATTTTTTATCCCCACCCCCTGCCAAGTGCACTTTCTACAGCATAATCTCTTTACTTTGTTGTATTTTAAACCCTCATGAAGGGTTTCTTATTTTTAAGTAAAGCTTTATTTCCTAATGGTAGTTGCACAGCTGTGACATTCTAATTAATGTTTTAAAGCTTTGTTATCAAAACCTGGTGGTGGAATGGATTGCTTAGGTAGAATGGAGAGGTTCCTTTGACATTCAAGTATTTCCTTACTTTTGTTTCCTTATGTGATTAGGACTCCCTATCCCACTTTATTTTAACTCATTATTCTTCCATCATGCGTAATTTCTATTACAGAAAATACAATATTCTTCCCTAATTTGGATGATAGCCTTGGGAAAGACATAAACAAAATTCTTCCAAGATGAGGGAAAGGAGGAAGGAGGGGATTTATCAAGAATCAGCTACATGGCAGACACTTTTTATTCAGGACATGATTTTATCCTCATACTCCCCTACGAGAAAGACAGACACTTCTAAGACTAGTTTATAGGTGAGGAAACAGGCTCCTAAAAGAGCTAGAGTTTGCACAAGGCCACACAGTTGGTCCACATGGGAGCCAGGATTTGAACTCAGTTCTAGATGTGTCACGTCTGCTGTCAAATTTTGTTACAGCGACTAAAGAACAACAGCAAGCCCACGTTTGCTCTGCCTAGCCCATCTCCCCCACCCCACCCGCTAGCACTGCACACCTAGGAAGCTCTCAATAAACATCTGTTAAATAATCTAATTAACTTTCAGATTTTCTCCTCTGAATAAGATGGCCAAAGTTTCCCTCAGAGGAAAAATAAATGATTGTGATTTGGTCAGAATCTTATCTTCTGATGTTCTGGAAGACTCTGAGGTGGAATGGACTAAGCCTGGACTTTGTACCAGAAAAAGCCAAGCTCCATTTCCCCTTATCTGCTGTCTAGACTTTTGTGCATCACTTAACTTTCTAAGCCTTTTTCCTCAACTAAAAAAAAAATGGATATAATGTTCATGTTGATGAGAGTGAGAAAAATATACAGAAAGTATCTGGCATATAGTACTATTTCAACTAAATGAGAGCCACTCCTCTTATCCCAGCAGATGAGGTGAAGATGTTTAGAGGACCTCTCCACCTGGAGGCTGGAGATGGCTCAGGCCAGTTCAGGGGCATTGATGGGAGGGTCGAGGGCAAGGGCACAAGGTTGGAGAGCCGCCATGTGCAAATGAAATTTGGAGAGTGGAGCAATTATCTGTTGTGAGTTGAATTTTGTCCTCCCCCCCAAATTCATATGTTGAAGTCCTTACCCATATTTTCTCAGAATGTGAACCTTATATCGAAACAGGGTCGTTACTGGTATAATAAATTAAGATGAGGTCATACTGGAGAAGGGTGAGCCCCTCATCCAATATAAACAGGGGAAATTTGGACACAGATAGGACACCATCATGTGAAGACTGGAGTTATGCAACCATAAGCCGAGGAACTACCAGAATGTAAGAGAAAGGTCTGAAACAGATCTGTCCCTGTGCCTCCTGTGCCTTCAGAGGGAGCTCCGCCCCGCTGACACCTGCATCTCAGACTTTTAGCCTCCAGGAGTGTGAGACAATAAACTTCTGTGTTAAGCTACTCTGTTGGTGGCACTTTGTCAGGACAGCCCTAATAAACTAATTCAGTGCCTAAAAGGATTGCTTGCGATGTGTGATGGATTGCTTAACATTTCAAAGCTTTTTAGGGTGAATTATGTGATTCTGTTGGATGTGACACTGTGCTTAGTTGGAGTCTTGGGGAAGAGCTAGAAGGCCAAACTTAGAGTTACCTGGGAAACAGACCCTGCACAAGAAGAGTGACCATTTGCTGTGTTTTTAAGGAAGGTAGAAAAGTCCTTGGGAGAAAAATGTGCTTATGGTTTTGCAAGATGAAATGTAAGGGATAATTGAGAGGAATAGGAGTAAGAAACTTTCAGTCCCATAAGAAAGGGCAAGGGACAAATCACAAAGGAAAGATATTAGGGAGTTCAAGTGCAAAGCTATTTGGTTGAAGCCAAAAAAGCTCAGATCTAGCCCTAAAGTATCCGAGTCTCTCTAGATATCCCATTAATACTTCAAAAGCCACTCAGTGATTGCCAGGCACCTCATTTGATCTTTCTGAAGATTTGTGAGGGGAAGCAACCATTATTCTTATTCTAGAGACAAGGGAGTTTCAGATTATCCTGCATAAACCTTTAGGTTGACAGGCTGGGATTAGCAGAATCCAGGGATCCCGCCTGTTAGTCTTGAGCTTGCACTATATTCTGGGCAGCTTGAGCTGCCCAGAATCCATGCAGAGAAACAAAATGATTCAGCTGGGGCAGAAAGGTCATACTTTAGTGATTTGTTTCTCCCTTCCTTTACTTTTGGGGATCACAGAATAACACAATCCTCTTGATGAGCACAAAAATCCCTAGGAACTGGAGGGTGAACACAGTCCGGCATTGCTCAAGAGTAACAAGTACAGTCTATTTCTCATTACTTCATCTTTCCTGAGAACATCAGTGGTTGAGATACAGAAAATAAGAGAGGATTTATTATCTAGCTCTGTCGTAATCGTCTATTGCATTGCGACTTTGACTTTCTTGGGCTGCCAGTGTTCCAGATATGGGCGTTGTGACACCAGGATTAAGAAAGATCTTATCTATTTCTTATCCTCCCAAGAGGGTGGGAAGTAAATATCTGTCTGTGCTTTTTTCTTTTTTCTCAAGGCTTCTCTGTACCCAGCCATTATTTAATTAAACACGAGCCATATGCTGGGATCTGTTGGATTTCTGTTTGGCACATCTCCAGCCTGGTGGCCTCCACTGCAATCTAACGTTGGCAGGCATACAAAGTGAAGCTCAGGAGACACTAGAAAGAAGGGAACTTGGTTTGGAAGCATGACGAGAAGCAAGGCAGAAAAAAAGTGTGTTGCTCCAAGGAAGGGCTTAACATTACCCAAGAGTGGCTTTGTGGAAATCTGGCACCTGGAGCGTTTATCAGAATTGATAAAGATGTTCTTATCCTAGAAATTCATCCGTGAAAAGCTGCTTGCCATTGGGAAGGGAGAAAAACTAATATTATAATAGAATTTTGGAGGAAAACATACATGCAGTAGCCATTATACACATGCTCAGGAGGAAAACCTGAAGATCCAGAGAAGGAAATAATTGATTTCTTAAATGGTTGCAAGATTGAACTTGACAACTTGCCATCAGGAGGGTCTCCCTATATTTAAGCTAAATCTCTTCTGCTCTTAAACTTTATATTTACTGTTTATACAGTGATTTGTATAATAGAAACAAATCTCATGGAAGAATCCAATCAGATTAGATCATAAGGTGTAGTAAGTTATGGTTGTAACAGTAATTCAAAACCATGTGGACATAGCATACTGGTGAATCACCACCACCTGTGAAGTGTGTTGCACATCGTTTGTTGCTAATAATAAGTTACCCAAGTTTATCAATGATTTACCTATTTGTATGCAGAGGATAAATCGAAGGCTATTCCCATCATAATGTCATTCTCAGTTCTGTGTACTCCAATTTTGATGTCTATGTAGCACAGATGAAAGTGGATGTACAGTTAATGTGGAAAGAATCGCCTATACCTATGGACCACTCATCAATATGTGTAAAGCACCCACTTTGAGCAGACTCTGTGCAAGGCCCCAGGGATACAAACGTGCACACAACAGACTTGAGTTCTGTTCTCATGAAGCTTACCAAGTAGCAGGAGAAACTATACTAAACACTCTGCATACATTGCCTGAATCTTCACTATGACCCTGAAGGTAATATCATTTTCCCAATTTTATACATTTCAGGCCACTGGAACACCAAAGCCCATTCTCTAAACCAGTAGCCTCCAAATGACTTTGAGCATGCATTTCTATTAGTGAAGAAAATCTTAGTACTCACCCCTGTGTATGTGTGTGTGCATACTTAAATAAGTCTACATTTGTATATATGTATATATATACAAATATATTTTTGTATTTGCATATTTTTCCATTTTTGTAATTGCAATATTTGCATATTCTTATAAATTATATGTACCTTATAGGAATCTTCTTGTTCCTCTCACTTCGGAGGCTGGCTCTATAGCACTCCACTGTATCACCTCGGGTTTTGTCTATGTGTAACAGAAATAATCCACCTTCAATCTTCCCCCACCTCACCGTGGGTTTTGCTGTAGACAAATAGTGTTGGGAGCCCTAAGAACTTGACCTAGGAAATATTTTTTAAAATAAAAACCAGTAATTTTCAAGTCTGGACTAGGACTTTGTATTGCTAAGGATGTTTTGCATAATTCCATAGTGAGTTTTTCATATGCAAAGGTAAGTTCTCAGGTTAGTTTGTAAATCCTACTCATCTCCTTTATGTTTTCTTTCCTGGCTGGACCTTAACTACCTCTAACTAAAGAGTGAGTGTCTTATACATTGATTTCAACTTCCCAACACCCAGTAAAGGACTGAACATGTCAGGAATTCTCCATCCTTTGGTTGATGACTTCGTTTCCCATTGGAAACAGGAAGAGAATTTTTACAACTCTTGTAGCAGAATCATGCTATCCTATGGAAACAAACTGCTCTCAGATACAGCAAGGAGAAAGCTGGGCTGCTTCTAAGTCTCCAGGCACAGAGGGCTGGGAAAATGCAGCAGGTAGTCTTGTAATGAATGGGGCAGCTGAGAGGAAGCCAGGGCCCACGCTTAACCTAGACAGGCACTGGGAAGGCAAGAGTTGAGAAACAAAATCAACAGATTAGTCCTTCTGCTTCTCTGCCCATTCTGGCCCCAGCCTCATCCAAATCACCCAAACTTCCTCTTTTCCTCTTTGCCTTTTCCTCCACTGAACCACCAGGGAATGGCTGCAATTCCCTCCTTGGCTTGATACTGCCAACAACTCTGCACTAGTTGACCCTGTGCCTGTCCATATTCTTTATTCCTCAGATGGCCTTGGAGCAGCAGCCTGGGACTAGTGCTCTGGGTTCTAATTCTAACCCAGTCACTAACTTGCTGGGAGGCATTCGGCCTCATTTGCCTATCTTCAGAAAGAAAGTGATAAAGTTAATTAACAACCTTCCAAAGACCTTCCAGCTATGGCATGTTTGAACCTGCCTCTTTTCTTGTTCCCGACTTTTTTTCTCTCTTCCTACCTTGGCCTTCTTAAATAAAGCAACTAGTGACAGGAGGATTTGTCCTGAAAATCTGCCTATGGCCACCGCATTGCAGTTGATCAGGGAGCTGCAGCAGAAAGCTTAACAGAGGGTTGAGTCCCTTCTTTTCACAGGGTGCCAGCAGGTACCCCATTTGCTAACACATTTTCCATCTGACATTTCAAGTAACTATCCCCAGGTTGGTTTCTTCAAGTCAAGGTCTGTTCTGCACTCTTTGGAAGGAAAATAAACTGTGACAAATGGTCTCACTTCAGGCATATGGTGATGCCTTGATTTCCTAGTTGCTGGGGTGCATTCACAAACTTATTGTCCCCAAATGTAAAAATAATAAACTTACCACCATGCATGAAACATTGACAAAGTGAAACAGATTTATTGGAGCTTCAGAAACAATGCTTAATTTTTTTAAGTAGAACATTGCCTTTTGTTTCCATCCTAAGTGAATTTCAATTGCGTTTCCCCCCAAAATCCTTTTTTAAAATGGTCACAGTAGTTAGGAATTAATGTTGATTCTTTTTCTTTTTTTAAAAAAATGAATGTATGAGTTAGAAATTGTGCTCAGCTGTGACTAACAAAGACCAGAAATGCAATGGTTGAAGCATGATGGGGAATTTGTTCTCTTACTTACAGCCTGATGTTGGGAAAAAAGGGATTAAGCCAGATACAGTGGCTCCAAAATGCCCCCAATATCGTGAGCACTTTTATTTCTGCTCTACCAGCTCTACTTCATCCTTGAGGTGGTTTTCTTATTACAGGTTGGCCAGAGCAGCTCCAAACCTTATGTCTGAGTTCCATACACAAAGGGGAGGAGGAGGGGAAAAGCAAACTGACCCATGCCAGTTGGGTTAGCTGAAAAGGCCCACCTAGCAACTTCTGCTTACATTTCATTGGCTAGAACTTCATTAAATGTCTACCTGTATCTGCAAGGAAGACTGGAAGACGCAGATTTTCACTGGGTACATTGACATTCCTATCAAAATCACGGCTCCATTAAAAAGGAAAAAGGAGAGAATGAATTTGGGGTAGACAACTGCTTTATTTGTGCTGTTTTTCCTTCTAAAATTAATACATGCTTGCTAAGATAAATTTGAATAATAGGGAAAAGGAAAAGAAAGAGAAGATGATGTTAACTATTCAGAGTCATCTCCAGTATCATTTAGTATAATTGTCTGCTTGTTTTTTATTCATATTTGAAGGCATTTTTTCTGATTATATTTTTCTGATTATAAAAGGAATGCCTATTCATCTAGGAAACTTGGAGAAAATATGGCAAACTATGGAGAAGAAAATAGAAATTGCCCATAATTCCATTACTCAGATCGTACTATACTCTTTTGTTGCATTTTATGCTATTCTTTATGCATATTTCACATATTTATGATCATAGTATATGTACTAGTTGGCACCTTTTTTTCACTTTCTAAAAAAAAATAAGTGACTTTACACATGACCCTACCCAGTGTATCCCTGGGTCCTCATAACAGAGCATTCCAAATCTTGGTTGCAAATCTATTTGGAAAGTGCTTAAAGTAGGAGAGAGTGAATAGCACAGACCAATTTTCTCCTGCACCGTTTCTGGGAGACCATATGGCAGACTTGGCTCACTTCTCACTCTCTGAGACCATATCATATGCTCTCCTTTCTGTATTTTTCAACCTGAAAAAAATGTCAAGTGTACAAACCAAGAGTTAAAATTATTCTTTAGGGAACATGAGCTGTCATGCCCATTCCTACCGTATGGCTCACAAAAGTGGTTTTGCTCTGGCTTCTGCATTTCTAGTCCAAGCTAGAAAGGGCCCTCTCACGGCCCACCAGTCCAAACCCCAAATGCAACAGAAAAGACAAGCAAAAAGGAAAAGTGCTTTGCTCAGGAGCTTTTGTGATATCATTAGTGCCAAGAACCCAGGCCCCTGAGTGCCTATCTGGTGACTTTCCACTCTACTCAAGATGCTTTTGATGGGCCGGGCGCGGTGGCTCAAGCCTGTAATCCTAGCTCTCTGGGAGGCCGAGGTGGGCGGATCGTTTGAGCTCAGGAGTTCGAGACCAGCCTGAGCAAGAGGGAGACCCCATCTCTACTATAAATAGAAAGAAATTAATTGGCCAACTAATATATATAGAAAAAATTAGCCGGGCATGGTGGCACATGCCTATAGTCCCAGCTACTCGGGAGGCTGAGGCAGGAGGATTGCTTGAGCCCAGGAGTTTGAGGTTGCTGTGAACTAGGCTGATGCCACGGCAC
>VSMD01132446.1:0-45005 GCA_008750895.1 Mirza zaza | reverse complement strand
GGTCAACTAATATATATAGAAAAAATTAGCTGGGCATGGTGGCACATGCCTGCAGTCCCAGCTACTTGGGAGGCTGAGGCAGGAGGATCACTTGAGCCCAGGAGTTTGAGGTTGCTGTGAGCTAGGCTGATGCCACGGCATTCACTCTAGCCTGGGCAACAAAGCGAGATTGTCTCAACAACAACAACAAAACCAAAACTCTACACCCATTATATAACTCCACACTTTCCCCGTCCCTAGCCCCTGGAAACCATCTTTCTACTTTGTTTCTGTGAATTTGCTTATGCTAGGAACCTCCTGTCAGTGGAACTGTACAGTATTCCTTTGTGCCTGGCTTATTTCAGTCAGTACAATGTCCCCAAGGTTCATCCATGTTGTAGCCTGTGTCAGAATTTCCTTCCTTTTTAAGGCCGAATAATATCCATTGTGTGTTCATACTGGTTTGTTTATCCATTCATCTATTAATGGATACTTGAGTAGCTTTCTCCTTTTGGCTACTATTAATAATGCTGCTATAAACGTGAGTGTACAAGTATCTTTTGGAGACCCTGCTTTCAATTCTTTTGGCTCTATACCCAGAAGTGGAATTGCTGGAATGTATGGTAAATCTACATTTCATTTCTGGAGAACCTCCACAGCTTTCCATAGTGGCTGCACCATTTTGTGTACCCACCAACAGTGCACAGGTTTCTAATTTCTCTACATCCTTGCCAACACTTGCTATCTTCCATTTCTTTTTTTATCTGGTAGCCATCACGATGGGTGTGAAGTGCTATCTCACTGTGGTTTTGATGTGCATTTCCCTAATGATTAGTGATGATGAACATCTTTTCCTCTTTTCCTAATTTTTACAGTCACCCCTCCAAGCACATGATGCACACCAACACAGCTGCTCCCCACAGTGGCTTCTGCCCTATTTGTTTGTTCTTGTTCATGTGGCTGCAATGCTGAGTAAGACACACAGATCTTCTCTCCTTTTCAGACTGTAAATGTGTAGAAGAGGACTGCGGTTTCCAATTCTGCCACTGACTTAAAGCTTGACGTTTGGGGCCTTGGGGTGTGGCCATTCCCCAGTAAACCCCCTATGCAGTGTGGGCGTGAGGTGCAGGCAGCGCAGCTCTCGAGAAGAGTGGGGGTGTCTGCCTCCTGCTGGGAATTAAGCCCAGCACCCACACCTCCTCCCAGGCCTCACTCCCATGGTTCTCTGCACCCTCCTCCCCAGGTACAAGCCTCGGGAAAAGCTGAAGGTAAACTTTGGCACTCCCGAGTTCCTGGCTCCAGAAGTCGTCAACTATGATTTCGTCTCATTCCCCACAGACATGTGGAGCGTGGGAGTCATCACCTACATGCTGTGAGTGCGTAGGGGCCTGGCTCCAGAGTGGGGATGGGGCCATCTGCCCCACTCTGGATACTCTTAGGGGCAGCAAAAATTTGAATACAAGTAGTTTATTTCGGAGGTGTCTCCAGGAACCCCCAATAGAGGGGTAGGGTAGTGAGAGGGGAGAGGTGGCCAGCCAGTAACAGTCATAGGCTAATGTTGAAAAGAAGTTGAGATATGCCCATGTTATTCCTCAGAATAAAGGTCCGAATATCTCATTTCTTGGTTATGAAGGCCTACCTAGGCTTCAGCAGCTATATCAAAGTCTTGAGTTGAGCAGTTGAGTCTTTCTGATACTCGGACATAAAGTAATAACTGAAAATAATCAAAAGTAATAATGAGGCCGGGCGCGGTGGCTCAAGCCTGTAATCCTAGCTCTCTGGGAGGCCGAGGTGGGCGGATCATTTGAGCTCAGGAGTTCGAGACCAGCCTGAGCAAGAGCGAGACCCCATCTCTACTATAAATAGAAAGAAATTAATTGGCCAACTAATATATATAGAAAAAATTTGCCGGGCATGGTGGCACATGCCTGTAGTCCCAGCTACTTGGGAGGCTGAGGCAGCAGGATTGCTTGAGCCCAGGATGTGAGGTTGCTGTGAGCTAGGCTGACGCCATGGCACTCACTCTAGCCTGGGCAATAAAGTGAGACTCTGTCTCCAAAAAAAAAAAAAAAAAAAAGTAATAATGATAATGACCCTGGAGTAAGGCCCAACTGTGGGCAACTAGAGTTCTCCTTCTGCTGGGAACTCCGGAATCCACTGCGGACACCCCCGGAGTCACTCCACCTGGGAGTGGGGGTTGGGGTGCTTCTATATCAGCTCTTATTAGTTATCGCCTGAGGGCTGATCCTGGGTGGGGGTCGGGTGTAGAATTTTCCAGGTGCTTTTGGGTGGGCACAGCCAGCTTCGACTGGAGAGGAAGCCCTCCAGCAGAGAAACTCAGGCGCTTTGGGACAAGCTGGTGCGCGCAGAGGGCTGAGGGGGTGGGCAGAGCGGACACTGCTGGGCCATCCAGCCTCGCCACTTCTGACCGCGTGCTCCCTGCTTTCTTCTCTCCGACTGTGGACTTCCCTTGGCTACTTCCTTAGAGGCCACAAAGTCATGTTTTCTTCTCGTCATGCCACTGCTGCCCGCTGTCCCTGCACCCTGTGTGCTGCCCCGGGCTGGGTGTGGAGAGCCCCGAGGCCAGCCGTCAGGTTGTCCTGCCTCCCTGCCTGCACTCCAGCAGGAGCCTAACAAAGCTTCTTTTCCTTTGGCCCGAGGCCCAGATAGATTTTAAATGAGCCTAGTGGTTTCATAGACGTGGAAAGCTATTTTTTTCTTTTTGTGAGACAGGGTCTTGCTCTGTCGCCCAGGCTGGAGTACAGTGGTGCTATCACAGCTCACTGCAGCCTTGAACTCCTGGTGCAAGTAATCCTCCTGCCTCAGCTTCCCCAGGGACTACAGGCATGTGCTCCCACACCTGGCTAATTTTTAAAAATTTTCTGTAGAGACAGGGTCTCCCTGTATTGCCCAGGCTGGTCTCAAACGCTTGGTCTCAAGCGATCCTCCCACTTTGGCCTACCAAAGTGCTGGGAGCCACTATGCCTGGCCTGGAAAGCTATTATTATTTTAAATTAAATGTATTTGTACTTGATAACTGAGTGTATTGACCTGGGACCCAGGGAATGAGGGGAAAAGAGGTGAGCATGACAGGGGATTTATTCTAGATGCTCTTCCTGCCTCCACATTTTCAATCCTTCTGCTTTCCTCCCCTTAGTGAGCACACTGGACTGTGGAGAGGTAGTGCTGCTCTCCTTTTGAACCCTCTTGGTTCTGGTTAGGGCCACTCGGACCTTGTAAGTTCTTCTCTGTCCCGTCGGTGTGTCGGCACATGTGTTGGCATGGGGACACACTCATGGTCCCTTCTCTCCTCTGCAGACTCAGTGGCTTGTCCCCATTTCTAGGGGAAACAGATGCAGAGACCATGAATTTCATTGTGAACTGCAGCTGGGATTTCGACGCTGACACCTTTGAAGGGCTGTCGGAGGAGGCCAAGGACTTTGTTTCCAGGTTGCTGGTCAAAGAGAAGAGGTACCTTCACTGCTTCTCACCCATGACCCGTTCCAGTGGCAGCCCCTGGTCTGGGTGCTGGGCAGGACTGCTGCAGCTAAGGTCCTTTCTTCCCACAACTGGCTCTGTTCAGGATTTCTTCATCTGCTGCTGCTTTGGAACAATAAAGGGAGCAGAGAAAGGGACAAAGCAAATCAATTTAAAGCCAACAACTAGGACCATAAAATACAGAGTTTTAGAAAGGGGAGTATTTGCAAATTGATCCTATCTCCAAGTTATTATCATCTGTAATAGGATACGGTTGAAAAAAAGTTGAGATGTGCAGATGTTATTCCCAAGAATAAAAGACCCGAATACCTCATTTCTTATGGCGAAGGTCCACTTAGGCTCCGGCACCTATATCGAAGTCATGGGTTGAGCCACTGAAGTTTTCTGATACTCAGACATAAAGTAATAACTGGAAATAACCAAAGGTGGTGTATGAATAACCCAGAGGGAAGGCCCAAGAGTCTGACCTCTAAGACAGCTCACATTTCCCTCACCTTCACTGTTTTGTTTCTTTCTGACTGAAAAGTTATGTGAGAAGAAAAAAAATTTCTAATTCAAATGAGCAAGTTGACTTTACACTCTGGAAGGAGAAAGGAGCTTCTCTCAAGCCTCCTGTTCTTTTGCTGCTTAAGGGCAACTCCAGGCACTGCGTCCTTCCTGCTGCCGGCCTCGAAGCTGGCCCTGGGGAGGTGGCGATTAGTCACTGGGACATATGCCCTCTATAGACCTCAGGTGACATTTTGCTGATGACTTTTTGGCATTGCTAAGGAGGGGAATTTTAGGCATGAGGAGTTTCCTCTTTGGTACATGGCCTGAATCTACCTAAATGATTAATCTTCCACTGACTCAGGCTTCCTACATGATCGAACAGGGTTTTGGACTAGAAAAGGCTACCCCGACTAAAAGTCTTGACTGCTGTTTGATTCCACAGCTGCAGAATGAGTGCCACACAGTGCCTGAAACATGAGTGGCTGAATAATTTGCCTGCCAAGGCTTCAAGATCCAAAGTTGGTCTCAAATCCCAACTATTGCTGCAGAAATACATGGCTCAGAGAAAATGGAAGGTATTTTGTTTTTCTTTTAGTAAAGGCAGCATTTATCTTCTTAATCTGCTCTTTGAAAGAATTGTAGTTAAATCTTTACTTGTATTTTGATTCTAAACAGAAAGATTGTTTAGGGGGAAAAGTCTCTCTTGTGTCAAAAGCTGTTAACTTGATTTAGAAATACCATAGACCAAAAATAACTGACATAAAGTTACATTTGGTTTGTACTTAATATGGACTCTTGAAGTGACAAAATGAAGTTTAAGAATATGTTCTCAATGGCAATTGGAGTGAAACTCCTAAACCAACTGCTTGTAGCATGAGGCCAGATTCCTCCACATTTCAGAAATGAGGGATGGGGCTGGGCGCAGTGGCTCATGCCTGTGATCCTAGCACTCTGGGAGGCCAAGGTGGGAGGATCACTTGAGGTTGTGAGTTCGAAACCAGCCTGAGCAAGAGTGAGACCCCGTCTCTACTAAAAATAGAAAGAAATTAATTGGCCAACTAATATATATAGAAAAATTAGCCAGGCATGGTGGCGCATGCCTGTAGTCCCAGCTACTCAGGAGGCTGAAGCAGTACGATCACTTGAGCCCAGGAGTTTGAGGTTGCTGTGAGCTAGGCTGACGCCACAGTATTCACTTTAGCCTGGGCAACAAAGCGAGACTCTGTCTCAAAAAAAAAAAAAAAAAAAAAAAAGACCAGCCTGAGCAAGAGCGAAACCCTGTCTCTACTAAAAATAGAAAGAAATTAGTTGGGCAACTAAAAATAGAAAAAATTAGCTGGACGTGGTTGCTTGCACCCATAGTCTTAGCTATGTAGGAGGCTGAGGCAGGAGGATCGCTTGAGCCCAGGAGTTTGAGGTTGCTGTGAGCTAGGCTGACGCCGCAGTACTCTAGCCCGAGCAACAGAGTGAGACTCTGTCTCAAACAACAACAACAAAAACAGAACAAGAAAAAAAAAAAAAAGAAATGAGGGATGGCAAAGCCCTATTAAGCTTTCAAAACTTTATAATTTTGTTTACAACAAAACTCTTTGGTACCGTGGATATAAAACCTATCTTCAAAGCAATTGTGATCCAGGAAAGTGGCTTTCTGACATTTTGCTATTGACTTGGATCCTCACTGGGGATCAAAAAACAAAAATGAAACACTATACCTAGGGAGCCAGTACACAGGTGCACATATGTACACGTGTACACATACACGGCACAGAAATCTCGAGACATTTGCTCTGAGTGTGATGCACTCTGATAGTTTCTATTCTATGTCATTTGGTTTCATTTTTAAAAAGTGCTGATCACAACCCACCAATTTGACTTCATGACTCCCTGGGTAGGTTGTGAATCGTAGTTTTAAAAACTGTTGTAGGGTGCTCCATCATTTATGTGAAAAGGGCAGAATAACCTATCTCGTCATTTGATACTTACTCCAAACATGCCTCTGAGTCATGTGACTGTTCTACTAAAATTATTCCCCTTTAGATTATCCATATTAAACAAACCCAAGTGGCTAGACTCACTTAAATCTGCTTGTTGTTTCCTCTTAAAGAAATTGGTCTAAAAATACACCTTTTCTTTTCTTCTCTCTTTGTCTCAAGAAACATTTCTATGTAGTGACTGCTGCCAACAGGTTAAGGAAATTTCCAACTTGTCCCTAATCTTCAATTCTGCTGTTCCAATGGGCACAGAAGTTATTGAAGCCAGTGGTGAAGTGAAGTGAAGAGAGGACTCAAGATTTTAAATAATCTGCTTTTTACTTTTATCGATTCCACTTATTTTGTCAAGAAAGGTTATGGCTGCTGCCTTTCTTGTGGATGAAAAATGGCTCTAAAGAAAGCATCCTAAGAACTATTTGCTGTCTTGTAAGATCACTAAGTTTGAAATGCTGTGTTTCCTTTCTTTTCAAGTAACCTACTTTTGGTGGCAAGTGTAGGCATGCTTTAAGTAGGTGGGAAAGTTCCTACTTTGCATGCGTCAAATTTATATTCTAAACTTACTCTGATTAAAGAACTCAGTAGACTATTTCACAGGGTCATGTTACTCAGTATTATCTCCTCCAGTATAAGGAATTCCTAGAATTTTGATTTGCTTGGGTGTGAGCTGACATTTTACTACCCTACTCTGGTGTCAAGCAACATGGATCCAAGACAGTGATCCTCCAACTTGTTTTAATGTATGCTCCCTTTTGAGAATCAATGTCATTGTTTGAAATTTCAAAATATATCAACTGTCATGCTAAATCAGAGCAATGGTCATTTTGAATGTGCTTGTTAAATCTATACACACCTCCACCCTCTCTCCCAATTCTGCCCTGTCCTGAGCCCTCTTTCTTGGCTATGAATTTCTGTTTCTGGTCTTATAATCTGGAAAGCAATATGCAATATATGAAAGAGATAAGAATTTAAGGGTGTTCAGCTTTCTGAGAGAGACACATCAATGATACTTCATGAGACAATAAAGGAAAACTGTTCTCCTGCTACTTTATTAAGGATATACCACTTTTAATATTCTTTAAATATACACTTCTTATATACATGTAAACCTGACTCTTGAACATGGTTTGAACTGCACAAATTTTCTTATACTCAGATTTTCTTCCACCTCTGTCATCCCTGAGACTGCAAACCCAACCCCTCCCCCTCTTCCTCCTCAGCTTAACACGAAGACGATAAGAATGAAAACCTTTATGATGATCCATTGCCACTTAATGAATAGTTAATATATTTTCTCTTTCTTATGATTTCCTTAATAACATTTTCTTTAGCTTACTTTATTGTAACAATACAGTATATAATGCATATAACATGCAAATATGTGTTAATTGACTATGTTTTGGTAAGCCTTCTGGTCAACAGTAGGCTATTAGTAGTTAAATTTCGGGGGAGTCAAAAAGTCATCCTTGGAGTTTCCACTGCACAGGCGGTTGGCACTACTAAGCCCGCGTGGTTCAAGGGTCAACGGTAAATTTCAATGCTTTACTACATGCATTACAGACTAGCCACAGCACCCATTCACTGAAATAACACTGTTCTCAGCATGGTGAGCAACACATTTATAAACTTCTGCATGTGTATACTTAAACACTTAACCAATTTATAAAATGATTAAAAGGGGAACTTTATTACTAAAAATTACACACGACATGGGTATGGAGAGGGAGGCTGAGGTGGAGAGGTTATCTTGCTTCTGCAGTTCTCCAGTTATGATTGTCTTCTGGAATGCTAAGCCTTGTTAGGAAGCTCAGATTTTCAGTACCAGCACGTTTAGGTCGACCCCAAGTGGGCCAGTTAATGAATGAGTATCAGAAGAGATGGCTGCTGGAAACTGCCCTTTGATGAGACAGTAACAGTGATTTGGCAAAATGTTTTATTTTTTAAATGTCAGTTATCTTTCTGAAAAGGGGTTTTTTTTTTTTGAGGGCAGCCTCCAGAAGGAGCTGTAGAGGACATTTTGCAGTTCTGTATGGTATGACGGCTCTTACCATCTTTGGGGCTTAAGATTCTTTGGGGAATGCTATGAATCTTCTCCCCAGAAAAATTACCCTGATCTAGAGCAGCACTGCCTGACAGAAATATAATGAGAACCATATACATAATTTTAAAAATTCTAGTAGCTCCTCTAAAAACAACCCATTGAAATTGTAATAATTTATTCAATTCAATATAAAATTATTTCAATATGTAACCAATATAAAACTATAGAGATATTTTATATTCTTTTTTCATACTAAGTCTCCAAAATCTGGCATATATTTTATACTTAAAATACATGCTGAGATTGGGCATGGTGGCTCATGCCTGTGATCCTAGTACTTTGGGAGGCTGAGGTGGGAGGATCACTTGAGGCCAGGAGTTTGAGACCAGCCTGGGCAATGTAGCGAGACCCCGCTTCTAAAAAGAAACAATTAGCTGGGTGTGGAGGATCGCGGGAGCTCAAGCATTTGGGGTTAGAGTGAGCTATGATTGTGCCACTGCATTCCAGCCTGGACAACAGAGTGAAACCCTGTTTCTAAAAAAAAAAATAACAATTCAGACGCTAGGTTTTCATTGACCATACTACTTAATCTGCATTTAGAGTTTATAAAATTTACTGCTGAAAAATATACTTACATATTCAAGTTGTTTGAAACATACTTAAAAATTTTCCAATAATTGGAGTATCCACTTTTACACTGATTAAAATGAAATAAAATTAGAAATTCAATCCTGTAGTTGCATTAGCCACATTTTAAGTGCTGTGGTTAGTGGCATCTATCTTTGACAGGATAGATCTAGAGAAAATCCTGTATCTATCAAATTTTAATTAATTTTTCCTTTGTGCTATTATTCTTTACATAGAGAAACAATTTCTCTCCAAAGTCCCTTTGAAGGACATATGTAGGCCAAGCCCACACAACTGAGAGGGAATGTGGATTTCAGCTTCCCTGAACCTAAATTCAAGAGAGCTTTTACAAAGCTTGAATTTTCTGAATATTTTTAGTACTTTACTTTGCTGGTGTGTACTTAGCTCAAAAATTTTTAGATGGCAACTGTATTGGTATCACTTTTCCATTTGAATAAACAAACAGCCACTGGAAACTGCTGGGCAGAGAAACTTGAAAAGGTATCTGCCTCCTGCTTTTTTCACCTATCAGATTGGTGAAGAGTTGGTGAGGGTGTGGGGAAATGCCATTCTCCCACTTTTGATGGATATGTATCCAAATAAAAGTCATGCTCAGGCCGGGCGTGGTGGCTCACGCCTGTACTTCTAGCACTCTGGAGGCTGAGGCAGGCGGACTGCTCGAGGTCAGGTGTTCGAAACCAGCCTGAGAAAGAGCGAGACCTGGTCTCTACTAAAAAGAGAAAGAAATTAATTGGCCAACTAAAAATATATAGAAAAAATTAGCTGGGCATGGTGGCCCATGCCTGTAGTCCCAGCCGCTCGGGAGGCTGAGGTAGTAGTATCGCTTGAGTCCATGAGTTTGAGGTTGCTGTGAGCTGGGCTGACACCATGGCACTCTAGCCAGGGCAACAGAGTGAGACTCTGTCTCAAAAAAAAAAAAAAAAAGGTCATGCTCACACTTTCATCAAGCAATTCCATTTCTAGAAATTTATCCCTCAGTACTTGAACAAGTGTACACAGATTTATGCAAAAATGATGTTTACCGTAGCACTGTTGTGAATGTCCCAATGGAAACAACCAACACGTGCCTATCAGTTTGGGCTTTTAGTTAAGCAAATTTTGCTACATCCATGTTAGTGGAATACCTTGCAGCTGTTAAAGATAGATCCAGATGTACGGAAAGCCATCTTTTCTTAATAGAACACATATATGGTATTATCCCATTTGTGAAGAGACATATGTTTACATATGCATTAAAAAATTCTAGGATATGCAGGAAACTTAACAAAGGGGTGTGAAAAGTGGATGATTGTGAGGGGGCAATTCTACTTTTCACTTGGTATCTTTCTGAACCATTTGAATTCTTTTTTATATAATGAGCATGTATTAGTTTTATAATTAAAAATTAGTAACCCCATGTCAAGTGTGGACCTTGTTTTGACACTGATTTGAATAATAAAAAGATATTTTAGAGACAAAGATTTAAATTTAAATTTCACACTTGTTGATACAATTACTATTAATTTTGTGAGGTGTGAAAATGTCAAAGTGGTTAAATATAGATTAAATGACTTCAGGGAAAAAGAAAAGTAGAGTTAAGCAAAATCTTATTAGCTATTGGGTCTGGGTGATTGGTACAGGTTTCATTATACTATTGTCTTTACTGCTGTATATATTTGGAAACGTAAAAGATCAGTTAAATAAACCATGTGAGGAGCTGCAAAAAATGTGAGCTTCCAAAAAGTTTTTACAATAACAGTACTGAAACAGACTCACTAACTAGTAAGCATCCACCACTGGAGCATGAACGTGCTGGGAAATTGTAGAAAGGGTCTCTGCCCTATTAGGGCATTTGGACAAGACTGCTTCAAGGCAATTTCTCTGCTCCCCAACTAACTTAACGAATGACCAAGTACCAGCTGGCCTCAGTGGCCCATGCCCATAATCTCAGCACTTTGGGAGGCTGAGGTGGGAGGACTGTCTGAGGCCAGGAGTTCGAGACTAGTCCTGGCAACATAGTGAGACCTCATCTCTAAAAAAACAAACAAACAAAACCACCAAACACCAGAAAGAAAGAATAACCAAGTACCTACTATATTCCAAATAATCAAAATATAATTATCATTACTTGCTTTTAAGGCATTAAGAAAAAAGTCACAGGCCAGGCACAGTGGCTCATGCCTATAATCCTAGCACTCTGGGAGGCCAAGGTGGGAAGATCGTTTGAGCTCAGGAGTTCAAGACCAGCCTGAGCAAGAGCAAGACCAAGACCCCGTCTCTACTATAAATAGAAAGAAATTAGCCAAACAACTAAAAATAGAAAAAAAAAAATTAGCTGGGCATGGTGGTGCATGCCTGTAGTCCCAGCTCCTCAAGGGGCTAAGGCAGAAGGATTGCTTGAGCCCAGGAGTTTGAGGTTGCTGTGAGCTGGGATGACACCATGGCACTCTAGCTCAGGCAACAGAGTGAGACTCTGTCTCAAAAAAAAAAAAAAAAAAGTCACAAACAGTACTACTTATATTTATTCTCGTATTGTAATATACAAGACTCAAAATTTCCAGATTTATCAGAATCACATCTTAATAGTGTAATTTAAAAGTGAATATACTTAAGTCAAAATGGATCAAACATAAATGTTAGAACTAAAACTATAAAACTCTTAGGCAAAAACAGGGAAAACTTCATGACATTGGATTTGGGAATGATTTCTTGAACATAACAGCAAAGCACAGGCAACGAAAGTAAAAACAGATCAATTAGACTACATCAAAATTAAAAACTTCTGTGCATTAAAGGAGAAAAGGCAACTTAATGGGAGAAAATACTTGCTGATCGTGTATGTGATCAGGATTAGGACATAGACGATATTAAAAAACTCCAGAAATTCAACAATAAAAAACAACCTGGGCCGGGCGTGGTGGCTCAAGCCTGTAATCCTAGCTCTCTGGGAGGCCGAGGTGGGCGGATCGTTTGAGCTCAGGAGTTCGAGACCAGCCTGAGCAAGAGCGAGACCCCATCTCTACTATAAATAGAAAGAAATTAATTGGCCAACTAAAATATATATAGAAAAAATTAGCCGGGCATGGTGGCGCATGCCTGTAGTCCCAGCTACTTGGGAGGCTGAGGCAGCAGGATTGCTTGAGCCCAGGAGTTTGAGGTTGCTGTGAGCTAGGCTGAAGCCACGGCACTCACTCTAGCCTGGGCAATAAAGTGAAAACTGTCTCAAAAAGAAAAAAAAAAAAAAAAAAAAACAACCTGATTCAGAATGGGGCAAAGGATTTAAATAGACTTTTCTCCAAAGAAAGTATACAAACAGCCAATAAGCACATGAAAAGATGCTCCACATCTTTTCCCTAATCATTAGGGAAATGCAAATCAAAACCACAATGAGATAACATCTCACACCCATTAGGATGGCTACTATGGTAAAAAGGAAAAGAAAAAGCCTTGGAAAATGACAAGTTTTAGCAAGGATGTGGAGAAACTGGAACACTTGTGCAATATTGGTGGGACTATAATATGGTGCAGCTACTACAGACAGTATGGTAGCTCCTCAAAAATTTAGGATTACCATTTGGCCTAGCAATCCCACTTCTGGGTATACACGCAAAAGAACTGAAAGCAGTGTCCTCAAGAGATTTGTACACTCACGTTCATACCAACATTACTCAAAATAGCCAAGAGAAGCAACCCAAGTGTCCCATTGACCAACAAATAAACAAAATGTGGTATATACAAGTGAATATTCAGCCTTGAAAAGGAAGGAAAGACTCACATATGCTACAACATAGATGAAACTTGAGGACTTTATGTTGAGTGAGATAAGCCAGTCACAAAGACAAATACTGTTTGATTCCACTTATCAAATTCAGAAGGTAGAATGGTGGTTGCCAGGGAGTAAGGAGGAGGCATGGGGAGTTGTTTAATGGGTAGTCAGTTTTGCAAGATGAAAAAATTGTGGAGATTGGTTGCAAAACAGTGACTATACGCTACTGAGCTGTATACTTAAAAAAAGATTGAGATGATAAATTTTGTCATGTATATTTTACAATTAAAAAAACTAAATGTGCTTAATTTTACATGATGAGTACATTGCTTTTGACTCAAAGCTAGACATCTAAATCTTGTCAATAAATAAATTATATACCTTCTTCAAATAAATAAAGATTCACTTATCCATTTTAGACCAAAGTAACCAAAGCTACTACTTAATGAATGCCTTCTAAGTGCTATACACTTTACAATATAATATGACCTTTAATTCTCACAAGACAGATTTTTTATTTTTATTTATATTATTTATTCTTTACGTATTATTTTTGATTGATTGACAAGGCCTTGCTGTGTTGCCCAGGTACAGTGTGCTGGCTATTAACAGGTGCAATCAGCTCACTGCAGCCTCCAACTCCTGGGCTCAAGCGATCCTCCTGCCTTAGCCTCCAGAGCAGCTGGGCCTAGAGTCATGTGCCACGGCACCTGGCTATTTTATTTTACAAATGAGAAAACTGAGGTTCAGTAAGGTTTTGAGCTTTTTTTTAGGGGAGAAGTGGCAAAGCCAGAATTTCAATCCTGCGTGTGTGGTTCCAAAGGTCATGTTCATGCCCCAATACCCACAGACTTTGCCAGACATTATGCTTATGTTGGGAGCATTTCATTGTGGTATTTCTTTAGTCTGAGTCTGCCAAATTTCTACAATCGAAAAGCGCAAAGGGCCGGGTGTGGTGGCTCATGCCTGTAATCCTAGCACTCTGGGAGGCCGAGGCAGGCGGATTGCTCGAGGCCAGGAGTTCGATACCAGCCTGAGCAAGAGCGAGATCCCGTCTCTACTATAAATAGAAAGAAATTAATTGGCCAACTAATATACATAGAAAAAATTAGCCGCGCATGGTGGCACATGCCTGTAGTCCCAGCTACTTGGGAGGCTGAGGCAGCAGGATTGCTTGAGGCCAGGAGTTTGAGGTTGCTGTGAGCTAGGCTGACGCCATGGCACTCACTCTAGCCTGGGCAACAAAGCAAGACTGTCTCAAAAAAAAAAGCACAAAGAAGGCCGGGCGCCATGGCTCACGCCTGTAATCCTAGCACTCTGGGAGGCTGAGGCGGGAGGATCGCTTAAGGTCAGCAGTTCGAAGTCAGCCTGAGCAAGAGAGAGACTCCGTCTCTACTATAAATACAAAGAAATTAATTGACCAACTAAAAATATATAGAAAAAATTAGCCGGGCATGGTGGCGCATGCCTGTAGACCCAGCTACTTGGGAGGCTGAGGCAGAAGGATCACTTGAACCCAGGAGTCTGAGGTTGCTGTGAGCCAGGGTGACGCCACGGCACTCTAGCCCGGGCAACAGAGACTCTGTCTCAAAAAAAAAGCACAAAGAAGAAAAATCACCTTTAATCATTCTAGGTCTGTGCAATAGGTATTATTCCTTACTCCAAACAGATAAAAGGCAATCACTATTATTACTGATGCCATTCCGATTAGATTTTTTAAAACTTAGATGTAATCACTTCATCATGGAAATATTTAATAAGATCATGTATTCTTAATTTTACTGAAAATTATGTTTGGCATGATGCCCTTAGCAACTTCTTACCTTCATAAATGTCCTTTCCCATGGTTTTAAAATAAGCAGTATTTATACTAAAGTCACATTTTTCAGTATGTAGGTATAAAGGAAAATAAACCTTGATGTATTGCTTAATTTTAGAATAAAGTGCTAATGCTTTATGTGAGATTTTCTCTACATTCTAATATTTACTAAATATTCATAGCAGGTACTGTGTTAAATGCTTTACATGTATTGGTTCAGACACTCCTTCAGACACTCCCTATACTATGAGGTAGTACCACTTTTATTCTTACTTTATAGATGAGGCATAAAGAAGCTAATTAATTTGCTCAAGGTTTCACAGGTAGTAAGTGGCGGAGCAGGGTTTTAAACCCAGGAAGTCTGATTCAAGTTCGTGCTCTGGTGAGCAGTGTGCCTCTTTTCCTGCTAGAGTAGACATAGCTTTTAGCATAACAAGGATTTCCCCAATCTGATGATAAATGCAACTTGAATGCATATAAAAATAACATTTATTAACTTAGGCTGTATAACATATTGATTTAGTCAAACCAAAAAACTTAACACAAAACTTAAGTAAATCTGTAAGGTTCCATTTAGCCTGAATTTTATGTTCCGGATAGGACAGGAGACTGCCGTTCACTCAACACAAAACAAAGCAAAATGGCTCTAATTCCATTTTTGTAGGAGCACATAGGTTATTCCAATCAGGCACTGTCGTTGATCTAATGTTGCCCACATCAGGGGCCAGCCCACTGCCCAGCACTTAGCCCCGTGCTGCTTTCTTTGTTATGAAGGCAACAGTCTTAGGATCCTTGTTATAAAAGTTCAAACAAAATTCCAAAGCCCTCAAATCTTCCTAGAGGTGGCACTGTACTTTAGTTTGCATCACATGCCAGTCTGGAAGCTGAAATCACTCTGCTGTAGCCTTTTGAACATTAGCAGCATTTTCCAAAATTTTTCTTTTCCATTCTTCATAATCCTGTGTCAGATCTTCATCTTTCTGCAGTTTATGTGGGATCTCTATTACTTTCTCTATTTCTATTAGAGAAAATTATCAAACATAATTTCAAAATTCTTATGTTTAGTAACAAAATAAGAAAAAAGCAAACTTGTTTAAAGTATCTACTTTAATTAATGTAATAGGAAATAAAATACTGAAATGAAATGCAGAAACAGCAGCTATCACTTTTTTTGAAGAGATGGAGTCTTGTTATGTTCCTCAGGCTAGACATGAACTCCTGGGCTTAAGCAACCCTCCCACCTCGGTTTCGCAAGTAGCTACTGTGTTTCCTTGAAAATGAGACGGGCTCTTATATTTATTTGTCCTCAAGAAGACACCCTAAGGGCTTATTTTCAGGGGATGTGTTATTTTTTTCAAGTACGGTACAACAATCTACATTTATTCATATAGTTAAGTCATCTTCTTCTGGAACATCATCATAACTCTCCAAACTCTGAATTCCATCCTGAATTTCTTGTGACTCTATTTCCTTTAGAACCATTGGCCCTATTCTCTCATGTCAAGCAAGAGAGCTCTCATGGGGTAGATAAGAAAGGCTGCTCGTCTTCTTTACTGATCCGCGACAAAATGCACGGGTTGTGCAGATATGCTGCTCAGCTACGCCCATCACTAGGTCTTATTTTCAGGGTAGGACTTACATTGTGCAAATGCTTAGAAATCCTGCTAGGGCTTATTTTATGGGTAGGTCTTATTTTCGGGGAAACACGGTAGGACTACAAGCTTATGCCACCGCACCCAGCTTAACTATCACCTTTTTCTCTTCCTTATATTCCAAGCATTCTAAGACTTCTAATAGCTAACATTTATCAAGCACTTATCACATGTTTTATAGGCAGTGAACCAAGCACTTTAATAGTATTATCTCATTTAACCCTCACCAGACTCCATAATGCACTAATATCAATGTCAGTTCAGAGTTAGTAAAACTTACCCTTTGCTGGGGGTTCAATCACTGTCTTCTTTTTTTTTCGTGGTGGAGTAGCTGAATCGCCAGGTTCTCCTTTAGGGAAAAAAAGTATTATCAAGGTTAATTTCCTCCCATTCTCAATTTCAGTATTTGGGCATATTTTGGATCACAAATAAAAATTAGAACCTTGACTGACAAAATATGAGGATAAGTAGAAGGCAAAAGATTTTGGCCTTCTCTTTTTTTTGGCCTCTCTGGTCAGACTTGAGAATCACTTCTATTTTAGCTTATGTTCATTTAACATTGGAACATGTTAATAAAGAATCTATTTTCCAGGCACAGATCAATGTAATCATAGGTTTTAAAAAAGTTATTAAGTTATTTTACTTGAAAAAAATTAATATTAAACCCAATTTTCTCACTAAAAACATATCTGGTCCACATGTAATATAGAATTTAGGAAGCAGCCAGTTTGTAAGTTTAAAAATATTTGACTTTTACCAGCAAGTCTACATTTTAAAATGACACATTCTTGAACCACAGAATACTCACTGTTAATCTGCTGTCCAATCTTCTCTAATTGTTTATACAGTCGATCAAATATGGCTTTTTTAACACCAGATGTGGCTACCATTTTGTTTTTATCCACTTTCAGCTTTAGAATCCTACAAAAGAATTTCATAAGTTGCTTTGCTCAAGACCAATAGTTTTCCTCTCTGGCCAACCAGATCAACTTATTTTCTATAAGCCCAACTTATTTCCTGTTTGCCTGTGCTTTAGTAAGAACCCCCAACTGTCTAGTTTTTCCCTTATTCCAAAACATGCCATTAACTATAACCAAGTAAATCTGCCTTTTAAAGCTTTTTTTTTTATTGGATTGAATTAAAATGCAGATGGAATTTGTTTTGTAACAAAAGGGGCACATAAAAGACATTTGCTGTAGTGCTTTTATACGCTCTTTTTAGTAAATTTCAGATGTTATTAATTTGCTGACTGACAATCATAGCATTTTTAAAAAAGTGTTCAACTCATTTTAATCCATGATACTCCCCACCCCATCCTGAAAAAACAAACAAAATACCCTACTAGTAACAAAGCTACCGCTAATAAAAAACACAAAACAAACTTTTTATTCAGGAAAGCAGACCTTTTCAGACCTTTCTTTACTCAGTGTAGTATGGTTTCAAAAGTGGGATTATTTGACTCTTCTGTTTTCTACAATAACAGCCACACTCCCTCTTTATACACACATACCTTTGTTGAATTAAAGGGACATTTTCTACAAATGCCAATTAATCACTCCTGGGTATGTAGCTAATAGTCAAGCATACCAAAATTAGACTAGGTAGTGAGAAACCTATTATTTAAGGGCCAACTACATTTTGTTTTCTAAGGAGTTTTCCAGCAAGACAAAATAAGACAACTTTAGATAAAGACATCAACAATTGCAACAGAGCAAGACTTTGTCTCAAAAAAAAAAGGAAAAAAAAAGACATCAACAATTACTGATGTTTCCAGGGTAACATTTCAGTATATACATAGATAACCCACAATTCTACAATTCAGATGTAACAATTTATCACTGAAATGTTTTATAAATTACTTGAAGAACAGCTGCAGTCAGTACTTAAAAAAAACCCAGGAGATCACACATGAACACTGTTTCAATGACAGATTTCATCACTTACATAAAAGGCAGACTCTGAAATCAGAATACCAGTTTATGCCACTTGGCAAGTGGATTTCTGGCAACACCAGTTCCAAGTTGTCAACTACATTATGGGATAAATGGCGAACTTGGCCACTATTACCAATGTTATTTATAGGGGAAAATATGTTCTGAGTTGAAATCAACTAAATTATAAGTATTCTTTGAAAATGAAAAATGCACCTATTAGTTGGGAACTTTTCTGAATAGTAAAAGGAACACTTACTTGCATGCTGAAAGTAGTGCAGCAGTGGTGAAAAGTGGTCTGGATAAGTCAAGATCTACTTGCTGTGTCTGCGGAAGACTGGACTCATAGCTAAGGGGGAACAGTGTTTGCAGCATTCTTTGTTAGAAAATATTTCAAAAGGGACTGAAAATGTAAATCAGAACTTACAACATTTTAAAAACACATGAGACGTGCTGTGTCACTTTGGCATATTAGTTATTTTTTTAAGACTGAAAATTAATCAGAATAGAATACTGGATGATTTTGCTTTATCAGTATAAATTTTCAATTAAGGTTCTCTATGCCCCATACCTTTGCAGTAACTTTGAAGCCATGTTCACTGCTTCTGTACAGCTAAACTGTATGGCTAGGTCTCTTATTCCAATATTTGAATCCAGGCCCAGTAAACACTCAAAAGATTTAAGACAGCTCTGATATGTCTTCTTGTTCAAACCAGAAAGTTTAATTAAATAAGCCTTTGAAAGGAAACACACACACATCGTAAAAATCATAAGTTCTATATATTGGTACCCTTAAACACTTGTTTAATAAGTGGTATCAAGTTTTCAAAATTAATCAGTTCTGTGGCAAGTCACTCTACCTAAAGATTTAGCTTCATTTAGTCAAAAAATAGTAATCATGTCAGCCAAAGTAAGTACTGCTTTCAAAGAGCTCATATTATAGAAAGGCAGTCATGCATATATCCAGATAATTTAAAATTATTACATAGTATTAATGTAACCAAGCTATGAGTAAAAAATGGTAGGAGACACCTACTTATATGGGTACTTGTATTTCAAGAAAGGTGCCAATGTGCAATTTATTAAGAAAACGAAGGAAAAAGTAGTGGGAATGGGGAGGGGAGGGTATGTGTGTGGAGTAGGGAAAGGGAAAGTCAAGGAAACTTCAGAAAGGATATAACACATAAGACAAATAGGAGCTTGCCAGAAAAGCACTACAGGAAAAAAAAGGTAATGTATTTATAAAGCTGCTAGTGACTAAAGTACACAGTCTGTTAAGTGAATTCTGTAGTTTGAGGTCAGGGTTCAACATGGGCTGGAGAGTTTGATGATAATGGGAAGCCAAAACAGAATTGTTTTTAATACTACCATTTCATGAGTGTATTGTTATGACATAGATACTGTGTTAAGTGTGTTACATACAATATATTGTATAATCTTCACAAAAGTCCAGTGAAATGGGTATTTTTATCCCCAGTTAATGGATGAGGAAACTGGAGGTTTAGAACTAGTAAATAGTGTTGAGATTTGGTCCCAACATGTGACTCTTCCTGATTCCAAAGCTTGTTCTCCCAATCACTGTGATAATGGAAGAAAAACATAGGTTTTAAAGTATGTGCTTTAGGAAGATTATGTTAGCAGTAGCGGAGAAGATGAACTCTAGTAAAGAAAGACGTGGTCAGAGAAACCAGGTAGTGAAGAGTAAAGAAAATATTGCAAAAAATTTTTTTCCAACCCAACAAAATGATTCTAAAGTCTATCCAGAATAACATATGAGAATAGCCAGGAAAATTCTAAAACAAGAGTTTTGACTGGGGTCTAGTTCAACCAAAAATTTATGTAATGGTTAACTAATGTTATAATGGATCATTCATTCAGTGGGACCTACTTACCCTGTCCAAGGGGCACTTCATAGAGGAAGCTGCAAGGTCCAGGCACATGACTGCATTGCTGGTTTCTGTGGTGTGTGCAGACAGGCCAATACACTTCACCTGAGACAGTCGTAAGTACTCCTCTGCTTTCCTAGTTTAAAGGGCAAAGTGTTCACTAAAACTCTTATTCAGAAGTTTGCCCAATACTTTGGTAAACAATGAATACAGCCTGGTGGAGTTCATACTGTGCCTGTCTACTGTGCAAGTTTATTTGGGTCTGGGAATGAAGCTACATTCTTTGGGGGAGGGGAAGCTCTAAAAGACAGAACCAGCACCCTGACTCCAGACATCACTGTGCTCAAGTGTTTTCAGGCAAAAGTTCCAGGGGGAAAAAAAAAATCCCTTCTTTGCTCCTTCCATTACTGGAACAAACATGAACTATCACAGAGGCAGGCAGATTAGACCAGGGTTCCCCGCCCCCAGGTTCTTTTAAAGCAGTGGTTCTCAAACTTTACTATACAGGACAATCACCACCTAGTGAAAACAGATTGCCATGTCTCACCCCCAGTTTCTGGACAGTAGGTGTGGGATGGGGCCCAGGAATTTCTATTTCTAACAAGTACCAAGACACCGCTGCTGCTGGTCCAGGAAGTACACTTTGAGAACCGCTGTTCTAAATGATTACAGTCCTGGAGGTCCGTCTTCAAATCTTTAAAGACGTGTTCTTTTCCTTCTCTTCCCTCAGCTAACTGACTGCTGAGGCACTGAGCCTGATCCCACTCTTCACCCGTTAACCACAATGGCTTTACCTTGAACCGCGGATCATGCAAAGATCCTCCCCATCTCAAGGCCTCTGCACAGGCTGTTGCCTCTGCTCGCACCACTCTCACATCTTCCCTCGCCTGGCACCTTGTATCACCTCCTCTGAGCCCTTTTCTGAATTTTTGTGAAAGGCAGCCACCAGGCCAGGCCGCACCCCGCCCCACCCCCAAGTCGCCCTGGCACGTCACCCTGTGGAACGTTCTTCACGGTTCTCGCCATTACACACCGTGGCCTCTGCAGGGCCCTCGCTGAAAGTCCGCGGAACGACGGACGTTCTCCCCGACTTGTTCCTTTTCCTACCTACCACTTGCGCTAGCTCCCACCGAGCCGGCAGTGTCCAGGGCCGTCTACGATCGCTCCTCCACGCCCTCTCACGGAAACCCACGGCCGGGAAGTTTTCCTTAGAGAAGGGCCTACACCCCGCGCAGCCCCGGAGCTCCCTGGGTCTCCTGCACCGCCCGTTGCCCGGGAAAGGCTCAGGCCTCGTCGGAGGGCCAGGGTCGCGGGGCAGGGGCCCCGCCGGCGGCGTGGGTGCCCGGACTCACCTCAGCACGCCAGGCTCGGCGAGGCCCAGGCGCGGGGCCAGGTGCCCGATCAGCCCGGACCCCATAGCAGACACGCGAATTACCCGGGGTCGGCCGGGGTGAGGCGAAATGCGCGCGCAGACTCAGCGCCGTCCAGTGAGAGCCAGCTCCCAACCCTGGCGCATCTGTATTGGTTGGACGAGATGTTGAGACCGTTCTACAAGCCAATCCTGGTCTTGATTTTGCGCATGCGCACCGTGAGTGCATTTTCCAAGGCGGATACAGTGAACGTAAACCCGCGGTTTCCTCTCTGATTCCTTCCTTCTTGACAAACTCATCACACAGCATCTTTCCCTCCTGCAGTCTCCAGCCTGACGCCGAACGATCCCCACTACTCCGCTCCGCCCCGCCCCGGCCACTCTAACACACTGTGGAGAGATTGGTTAGTTCCCAGGTCCGTCAGTCTAGCGTAAAGTGTCAAGGGCCAATAAACACGCGAGACTAGAAGTAGGCCAATCGAGGAGCCGCCTGCAGGGCCTGAAGGCGGGGCTATCGGGGCGGGGCTTGGGGCAGCGTCACATGACCGCGGGAGGCTCCTCGCGGGGTGGGTGCTGATTGCTGCAGGCTCTGGGGAGTCGCCATGGTGAGTGATGAGGGGGCGGTGGGCCCCGGCAGACCCTTGCAGCTTCTGCTCTCTCGCCGCCCTGGGGCCCTTCGGGCGGAGTAGAGGCCCTGCAGCCTGATCGGGGCTAACACCAGCCCAGCTTGGCTTGTGAGGTGGGGGATAGGCCGAGAAGGCCGCAGGCGGCTGAGCCGGGCGGCAGTGGGCGGTGGCTCCTGGCTGCGGCCGTTTGTCTGAGGTGGAGTGGCCTCTCTGTAGAGGTGACTCGGTCTGTAGGCTCTGGGGGTCCGTGCATGTCTGTGGCCGCCTCTCATGGAATCAGCCACCTCCCCGTCATGAGGGGAGCCCCAGATCTAGATCTGATCGTCTGGCCGGGTTAGAGGCATGCCAAGGGCCTGCGGCTCCGTGGTGGCGCCGGGATCCTCCCAGATGTTGGGTTAACACTTCTGTGCCTAGTTGTGCTGGGCGGGCCCCACGCCCTGCTGGAGGGTCGCTATGGTTTCCTGGCCTTTCTTGGCGTCACAGTTCCCTTCGGCTGCAGTGTTTGTCAGAGAATTCAAGGCACCTGCTTACGTGAATTTCCTGGAAGGACTCGTGCTGTCTTCTACTAATCCTGACAGTCGGAAAGGAGACTGATTGTTCTTTAGTGTTTGTTCATTGGGCACCCTGGGTCTCTTGTCCCATTGATGAAATCCAAGTATTTTATTTGGTGGAAGTAATCATTCTCCTTAGGTTCTCTCCGTAATGGCAGCAAATCGTGGTGTGGCTTTTGGCCGGCAAACTTGAACTTCCTCAAAATGTGAACCCTTGTCTCTAGTCCCCACAGAGACAAGTTATCACTTGCACTTTATTAGCATTTGACATAGTCTGCTTGTATGAATAATGTTTTTAATGTTGGTGTGCTGTGTGTCAGTTGTAACTGTCTTATTCACTCTATGTACACAGGCTTCTGTAAACCCGTAGTCATGGAAACAGATTTCACTTTTAATGTGTTAATGTCAGGAAATATTAACTGTTTGACTTACACTACTTTCATATAATTTATGGTCATACAAAGTAATTTTGCTAATTTCTCAGAATTTTTACAATTGGGAATTAATTGATAAAAGACCGATATAAGATCTGACTTTAGGATATGTCTGTTTCTCAACATTTATGGATTGACATTTATAGTGATTTTTAATGAAAAACACTTGAGAGTCTACCATACACCTCAGTCCTTTGCTGGGTGAACCAGTTTGGAAGCAATGAGCCAGACACACAGTTCTGTCCTCATGAGTTTTATTGGGAAAGGAAACTTCAATGTCATTCCTTTCACAGCCTCTGTCTTTATAATTTGGACAAGTCACTCAGTCTTCTTTGAGTCTCACTTTTGCATCTGAAAAAAAATGTTGGCTTCTTAGGCCCCTCTCAGTCCTAAAATTCTAGGAAGCAATTCAGTTTGTCAGATATCTTGTGTGCCTTCAATGTCATGGGCTGTGCCAGGCACTTAAGAGTCTAGTAGTGGGAGAAATGTGTTGGTGGAACTTACTGTCATGTAGTGTGAGGATTGCTTTACTAGCACTGTCAACTCAGTGCTTTGGGGTTGTGAAGGGACAGAGAGTTTTGCCTGGGGAGATTGGGAAAGGCTACAGAAAGTAACATTTGAACCCAGACTCTAAGGAGGGTGAACAAAAATTCCCTATGTGAGAAGAAAGGGTATTGCCTGCCAATAGATGAAGCCAGGAGAATTGAATGTTCAAGTGTGCTGTCATAGGATTTCTGGGGAGATGTATTGGTAAATGAAGTTAGCACCAGTTGGGCATTCAAATTATATTTTGAAGTTCCCTCCTCATCATTCTTACTACTTCAGTTATTAATTTGCACCATGTCATCATTTTTAAATAGCACTTTAACATAATGAAATTTTGTATCATTGTGAGATTAGTTTTCATTTTACAATTGGTTTACATTATATTGTCAGATTACGTCTACAGCATTTGAGTGAGGAGATTGACCAACAAATAGGTTTCTAGGATAGATGGAAATAATAGTTTGTATTTAACTGGGATGTGATAATAATTGTAACACTTATTACTTGTTACTAAGTGGTTTGAGCTTTTATTGTGTCATTTCATTTATTCCTCATAACTGTGGTGCAAGTACTCTTGTTGTCCCTGTTTTATATAAGAGGAAACAAAAGTACATTGTTTAAATGTAGAGTCATTTTGTAAGTGATCACTTCATGATAACCTTTGCTTTGCTGTTCACCTTATACCGTGTTTCCCTGAAAATAAGACAGGGTCTTATATTTATTTTTTCTCAAGGAGACACCCTCGGGCTTATTTTCAGGGGATGTGTTATTTTCCTCTCAAAGCCTCAGCTTGCAGCATGCACAGGATGGCTGGGACCTGATGGGGGAGCCAACCTTGTTGGTGGGGCTGCCCGCACCTTTCCGGTCACCTCTGGGATAGTAGCTGTCACGACGGGGCAGATGAGAAGGGTTGCTCATCTTCTTTACCGCTCTGCCATGAAATACATGGGTTGTGCAGATATGCTGTGTAGCCACGCCCATCACTAAGTCTTATTTTCAGGGTAGGGCTTATATTGCATAAATGCTTAGAAATTCTGCTAGGGCTTATTTTATGGGTAGGTCTTATTTTCAGGGAAACACGGTAACTGTAGATTTGAGAGGGCTGTTTCTGGTTCTCAAGCTAAAATGAGCCTAATCACAATTGTTCATTTGATCTAGATTCTATACTATTTCCTTTTTTTTTTTTTTTTTTTTGATCCATGCAGCTGTTAAGTAGTTATTTGCAAATGGAAAGCCACTTTAATGCGTGAGGAGACATTGGTTGCCTGGCTTGTGTTTAATTATAATATGTTCATATAATAGCTGTTCCTTCCCAGGAAGAGCATGAAGAAGAGCCCTTAGAATAGCTGTTGATAATATAACTACATTGTCTTATGAGTAATATGTAAAAGTCCATTTGTTTATTATAGCTTTAGTTCAAGCATCCTCAAACTACGGCCTGCAGGCCACATGCGGGTGTTTTTGCCCATTTGTTTTTTTACTTCCAAATAAGATATGTGCAGTGTGCATAGGAATTTGTTGATAGTTTTTTTTAAACTATAGTCCAGCCCTTCAATGGTCTGAGAGACAGTGAACTGGCCCCCTGTTTAAAAAGTTTGAGGACCCCTGCTTTAGTTCTTCCTTTGTAGCCTACTTTGTAATCAGTTGTCTTCTGTAATTTTCAATATTTTGTATTTACATTTCTATTAATTTTAAGTCCAGTTGATACAAATTAGAAGAATTTTGCAGCCCCAACCTGGGCCGCACCTTGGCAGCCTCCGCCTGGGCCTTTTAAAAAAAGAATTTTGCTAAAATTTTATTCATTTATTCATAGATCACTGAATCTTTCTAGCTTTCTAGTCATTCTATACTAATATTTTTGGAACTGTTTGTAATCTCTTTATAGCCACAGTTTCATTTGTTATATAATAAAAATTATTATATATAATAGCCAAAAGGTGGAAGCAACCTACACATCAATCCATGGATGGATAGATAAACAAAATGGGCTGGGCGTGGTGGCTCACGCCTGTAATCCTAGCACTCTGGGAGGCTGAGGTGGGAGAATTGCTGGAGGTCTGGAGTTCGAGACCAGCCTGAGCAAGAGTGAGACCCTGTATCTACTAAAAATAGAAAGAAATTAGTCAGACAACTAAAAATATATATATATATTTAAAAAAAAAAATTACCCGGGCATGGTGGCGCATGCCTGTAGTCCCAGCTACTCGGGAGGCTGAGGCAGAAGGATTGCTTGAGCCCAGGAGTTTGAGGTTGCTGTGAGCTGGCTGACGCCATGGCACTCTAGCCCAGGCAACAGAGTGAGACTGTCTCAAAAACAAAATGTGGTATATACATGCAGCGGAATATGATTCACTTTTTAAAGGGAGGGAAATTCTGACACATCCTACAACATGGATGAACCTTGAAAACATGGCTAAGTGAAATAAACCAAACACAAAAGGAAAAATATTGTATGATTTCATTTATATGAGGTACACAGAGTAGTCAAACTCAGAGGAAAAACAAGAAGAATTGCCTTGTGCAGGGGCAGGGAATTTAATGGGCATAGAGTGTCTATTTCCATTTGGAAAGATGAAAAAGTTCAGGAGATGGATGGTGGTAATGACTGTACAACAATGTGAATGTACTTAATGTTTAAGTACTGTACACTTAAACATGATTAATGTTAAGTACCGCACACTTAAACATGATTAAAATGGTAAATTTTATGTATGTTTTACCACAGTAAAAAAGGAATTATTATAAAAATATCCTGATGTATCTATCATACCTCATCCCTAAGTTGATCATTTGAACTTAATGAAATCAATTGATTAAAATTATTATTAAATCTATCACATCTGGAGGTAAGGAGCTAAAACTATCTATGAGATTGTAATACATCTTTACATATAGAAAAAAAGAAAAAAAAGTTAAAGCAATTAAATTATTTTATATTTTAAATAATAAAATAATAAATAAAAAAAAAACAATCTAAATGATAGCTTTCGGCCAGGCATGGTGGCTCACGCCTGTAATCCTAGCACTCTGGGAGGCCAAGGCGGGAGGATCGCTCAAGGTCAGGAGTTCGAGACCAGCCTGACCAAGAGCGAGACCCTGTCTCTACTATAAATAGAAAGAAATTAATTGGCCAACTAAAATATATATAGAAAAAATTAGCCAGGCATGGTGGCGCATGTCTGTAGTCCCAGCTACTTGGGAGGCTGAGGCCAAAGGATTGCTTGAGCCCGGGAGTTTGTGGTTGCTATGAGCTAGGCTGACGACACGGCACTCTAGCCCAGGCAACAGAGTGAGACTCTATCTCAAGACAAAAAAAAAAAAAAGAACTAAATGATAGCTTTGTTTCACTAAAATTCTCAGAGGACTAGCCCATGATAAATAGTAAGTTTCATTAAGTCAGAATCCTTAAATGGTGATGTCATCCTTGTGAAACCAGCATTTTATGGTAATAGTTCTGCTGTATAAATTAATGTTCCTTTTAAACAAAGTTTAAAAGACACCTACCTTTTTCTTTAAAATTTATTTATGATTTTGAAGGAGACTGGTTGTAGCAGAATTCAGTTTACTAGAGTTTGTCAGAGGAAAAAAAAAAAGTGATACATGGCATTGCTCATTATTCAATTAATTTTTTCTTATTCCAAAATTAGACTAGGAGTTTTCAGCTTTTATAAGCTATTCTAGTTTTAAAGTGGCTAATGTTTGTTAGTCCCAAAATGAAGTTTTGTTTTGATTGTTTTAATGAAACAGACCAGGCCGGGCGCGGTGGCTCACGCCTGTAATCCTAGCACTCTGGGAGGCCGGGGCAGGTGGATTGCTTGAGATCAGGAGTTCGAAACCAGCCTGAGCAAGAGCGAGACCCTGTCTCTACCATAAATAGAAAGAAATTAATTGGCCAACTGATATATATATATAGAAAAAATTAGCCGGGCATGGTGGCACATGCCTGTAGTCCTAGCTACTCGGGAGGCTGAGGCAGTAGGATCGCTTGAGCCCAGGAGTTTGAGGTTGCTGTGAGCTAGGCTGACGCCATGGCACTCACTCTAGCCTGGGCAACAAAGTGAGACTCTGTCTCAAAAAAAAAAAAAAAAAAAAAGAAACAGACCAGATTTTACTTTCATGTTTATGTGTAAGTCCTTGCCTTCTACCTTTTGGGTTCATTGTATAGGAGGCACTCTGTCTTTAGTCTTTTTTAAAAAATTGAGGTGAATTTGACATAAAATAAACCATTTTAAAGTGAACAAATCAGTGGCATTTAGTAAATTTGTGGTATTGTACAACAACTACCCCTATTTAGGTCCAAAACATTTTCCTCATCCCAAAAGAAAACCCTGTATACCTGTTAAACAGTTACTTCCCCACCCTCCCTCCTGGTAACCACCAGTTTTCTTTCGGTTTCTATGGACGATTTACCTATTCAGGATATTTCATATAAATGGAATCATACAAAATGTGACTATTTGTGTCTGGCTTCTTTCATGTAGCATAACATTTGGGTTATGAATGGGTTCATGAATGGGCTCATTCATGTAGCATGTATCAATACTTCCTTCTTTAGTCATTTTTTTGTTGAATATATACTCTAAACATTCTAAAACCAATTTCTTCATTCATGCAGTGAACATTATATATATATCGATATATATATAATATTGTATATATTATATGTTGGTCCCAAGGATGTAAAAATGACCATCATTTATAATTATAATGTTACACATGCTATGGTAGGGATGTAAACACAAGTGTTTATACAGCATGAAGTAGTGGTTAATTCTACTGGACAGGGAGATCTAATTCATTTTACAAGCACATTTTTGCTGATGGCAAAGAGAAGAGTATCTAGATATATTTTGTGCATTATAGCTGTAGATCCATATATTTGAAATGAGATAAGCTAGTTATTTGAGGAAAGTACTCTGTCATTTTCTACTTTAAGTCAGTAACAATAATTTCAGCTATTTTATTTCTAAGCTGTTTAGTCCTTTGTTATATATTGCTGGGCAGGAGGCAGGTGGTCATTGGTCTCATAAACTGGTTCATTGGTCTAAGAATAGGCTAAAATACAGATAAAAAATAGTCTAGAGGAAAGGAGAGGTTTTCAAAAGAGATTTAGGTTAGACTGTACCTGTCACAAGATTTAGATTGGTTGGATGACTGTGTTCTGGTTTGATTAGCAGAACATAGCCATGAACTACTACCACAAGAATATTGAATCAGTTTCTGAGGAAGGCGATTCTTCATACACTACTGTTTTCCTTCATCAGTCATATGCTGTTAACTTCAGTGACTGGGCACAGCTCTGTGTTCAGTAGCTGTCAAAAACCGATAAATGGGTTTGAAATATAGAGCTGGAATGAGCCTTTGTGAAAGTCTTGGAGAGGACTATGGCTAGATCTATAGAAATAACAGATTTGCTAGAAAAATGTGCTTATGAGACATTAATGGATTTTTTTTTCAGCCTACAACACAGCAGTCGCCTCAGGATGAGCAGGAAAAGCTCCTGGATGAAGCTATACAGGCTGTGAAGGTCCAGTCATTCCAGATGAAGAGATGCCTGGTAAGAATGAAAATATGGGAGGCACAGGTGCAGTTTGTGTTCCTAAGAAAGCATCTGTAGTGTTTTCTAAAGTTAGTAGCACCGCTGCTTCTGGTAAATCTAATCTTCAGTGTCCACCAGCATCTGTCTTGAGTTCCACAGCTCTCAAGCACTCTGGAACAGTGTCAACAGAGAGCCCTGGTTACTCATATTGATATTTATGGTTTGGGATTTTCTGTCTTCCCTTTTAGAATGTAAGCTCATGAGAACAAGAGACCCTGCCTTTTATTTACATGTTACTGTATTGTCACCATGCCATTATCTGACCTGAATTACTAGACTCTTTAGTTCTATACTTCAAACCTGATGTATATTTAATAGTGGGTACCCAATAAATGCGTGTTAAATGTATTTAAATGCTTTCAGTTTGAATTATTCAGCTTTTTCCCATTCAGTATCTTAAAAACTTGATTTTTATCTTGAATAGATATGTTTATTGCAGAAACTAGCTTAAAAATTATACTTAATACCTACTTATATATTTTCATATTCTAAAAGATAGGCTAGGGGATAATCTATGAAGATACTGTAAATCCTCTGGAGTAAAATTTAAGGAATTGAACTGAATAGGTTAGTACTTCATAAGTTGCTGTGATAATGATGATTATGATGTTGATACTTTGTAAAGTGTCTTACAGTTTCTAAAGCTTAGTATTAATAAAATGCTCTTGTATCTTGTATGGGTTTCCTTGCAAACAAATTTGGAATGAAAAATAAATGTCTTGGAACAGAGAAAATGGATTTGCTATTCTTTGCTTCTTTTTCTTTGTGTGTATGGGTAGTGTTTCCTATATCTCAAGGAACTGTCTTCATTTATGAGTTTAGTGGAGCATGTAGACATTGGGAGGGTTTGAAGAACATAGGAGACAATAAACTTACATGGTAATCATTTCACACAGCTTTGAAGGGTCTTTAACGTATGACAAAGCCATTGTCAGGATAATGTCTTAGCTTCAAAAGAATTGGAATGCAAGCTCTTTTTATTGCAGGTAAAATTTGAATTAATGAAGCTAGTTTCCTAGTCTCTAGGGGCTGAAAAGATTAGTGTTATCTGGAAGCTAACAGTCCTAGATATGTAAGTCTTGCCAAGCTCGATAGCCCTGGTGAGGAATCATGCATCTTTTTCTTTTTTGTAAAGAGAAAGCAAGTTGAAACTAAAGTTGATTTTTTAAAATGTGGTTAAAATAATTTAAGGGATTTATACTTTTAAAACCATGTAACAAGTCCTTGATGTAAAGAGTTTATACAACCTAATAGTTGATTGGTTGTGTAAAAAAAAAAATAAAACAAAGAAGATAATTTAAAAAAAATAAAAAATAAGAAAAAAAGAGTTTATACAACCAAAATAAATGTTTATTTAAATTAAGGATTCTGATCTATTCTCTTGGTATTTCTGTAGGACAAAAACAAGCTTATGGATGCTCTGAAACATGCTTCTAATATGCTTGGTGAACTCCGGACTTCTATGTTATCACCAAAGAGCTACTATGAACTTTGTATCTTTTGAATGTCGAAGAACAAACATTTGGACCATACTTCTTTGATAAGACCAATTTTGTTCTTTATTAAATTTCTCTGGAGTTACATTATTCTTCATTGTCTTAGTCAAATGGTATTCCTTCTCCATGTCGATATGCTAACTGAGAAAAACACTTTCAGAATACCCTTTATCTATGCTTAAACATCTTTAAATGGGTTGTTATATCTTAATTTTTTTTTTTTCCTTGACACAAGATCTCACTCTGTTGCCCAGGCTAGAGTGCAGTGGCATCAGTCTAGCTCACGGCAACCTCAAATTCCTGGGCTTGAGCGATCCACCTGCCTCAGCCTCCTAAGTAGCATGCACCACCACACTTGGCTAATTTTTTCTACTTTTAGTTGCCTGGCTAATTTCTTCCTATTTTTAGTGGAGACGAAGGTCTCTTTCTTGTTCAGGCTGGTCTTGAACTCCTGAGTTCAAGCATTCCTCCCGCCTCAGCCTCCCAGAGTGCTAGGATTATAGGTATGAGCCCCCCACCTGGTGTATCTTAATTTTCAGACCCTTCATGAAGCAGATGGATTCTTTTTTTTTTTTTTTTTTTTGAGACAGAGTCTCGCTTTATTGCCCAGGCTAGAGTGAGTGCCGTGGCGTCAGCCTAGCTCACAGCAACCTCAAACTCCTGGCCTCAAGCAATCCTGCTGCCTCAGCCTCCCGAGTAGCTGGGACTACAGGCATGCGCCACCATGCTCGGCTAAATTTTATATATATATACACATACATATATTAGTTGGCCAATTAATTTCTTTCTATTTTTATAGTAGAGACGGGGTCTCACTCAGGCTGGTTTTGAACTCCTGACCTTGAGCAATCCGCCCGCCTCAGCCTCCCAGAGTGCTAGGATTACAGGCGTGAGCCACCGAGCCCGGCTTGGATGGATTCTTTATTGCTTAGAATTTGTCATACAGGACTCTGAAATGGAAAAGAATTCAATCATTTGCCATTTCAAAATTTGTTAGTAATCTGACAGGTAATCGCCGTATTTACTGTTTTGTTTCACCAGATATACTTTAAAACATTTATTTTGAAGTTAAGAAAGCCCAACTGAAATTGTCTTCACTTAAACACTCCCTTTTAAAGGACTAAGATTTACGATATCTCCCCAGTAGTTTTAATGACTCTAACAAGTTTCAGAGTTTTACTTAGGTTGGCTTATCTTTATTTTTAGTCCTTAATCATTATTAAAAGATATGGCTATTTCTGATGAACTTCACTACTTGGAGGTCTACCTGACAGATGAGTTTGCTAAAGGAAGAAAGGTGGCAGATCTCTATGAACTTGTACAGTATGCTGGAAACATTATCCCTAGGCTGTAAGTAATTAACGATCTGAGGACTTTTATATCTGCATTGCCACTTTATGTTATGTCCTTTAAAATTAGCAGTCTTTTTAAAAAAATTTTTTTTAATGGTATTTAATTTCTTAACAAATTGAGATTAACATTTTGGTAGATACACTGTTATTTAAAGTTTTATTTTAATTAAATTTACTTTTTATATAGTTATTTGCAGAATTTTAGTGATAGAAAAAATGGATATGCTATTTTGTGTAATATCTTGACTACTAGAAAAATTAATATGATGACAATTATTCTCTTCCTGAATACATTTAAAGGTGATATGTATCTATATGTAGTACTCATATATACTTTTAGGAGTTGGTCAGTGCAGTGGTTACATTTTAAATCAGATAATATTTCCTTCATTGTACAGGAGAAAACATAGTTCTTAATTTGTTTATTTAATATGTTTATATTCAGTGTATTTAGAAATAATCAAATTCTTAATTCCTGAAATCAAATGCTTTCTCATTCTCCTAGTTATCTGTTGATCACAGTTGGCGTTGTATACGTCAAGTCATTTCCTCAGTCCAGGAAAGATATTCTGAAAGATTTGGTAGAAATGTGCCGTGGTGTGCAGCATCCCTTGAGGGGTCTATTTCTTCGAAATTATCTTCTTCAGTGTACCAGAAATATCTTACCTGATGAAGGAGAGCCAACAGAGTGAGTGATTTTCTTTCTTTATTTAGTGGTAATGTTTTTTAATTGTAGAATATATAAAAAGTATAGAAAAGGGTATAGAAATTTTAAAATATCAATAATTCTCCCACCCATAGTCAGCCACTGGTAGCATTTTGTGTATAGATTTCCTCCGTGATAGAGAACTCCTTAAAGTATGTGGTATGATCCAAAATGTGCTCCATGTAAGTTATGTCTTTGGATTATCAGAACTTGATTTTTTTCATTTAATATAATTGAGTATTCTATTACATTAAATGTTCTTTTAAAGTATGATTTTTTAGACCAAGTTACATTTTGGCCAGGTGTGGTGGCTCACGCCTGTAATCCTAGCACTCTGGGAGGCTGAGGTGGGAGGTCAGGAGTTCAAGACCAGCCTGACCAAGAGTGAGACCCCGTCTCTGCTAAAAATGGAAATTAATTGGCCAACTAAAAATATATAGAAAAAATTAGCCGGGCATGGTGGCGCATGCCTGTAGTCCCAGATACTTGGGAGGCTGAGGCAGAAGGATTGCTTGAGCCCAGGAGATTGAGGTTGCTGTGAGCTAGGCTGATGCCACGGCACTTTAGCCCGAGCACAGAGCGAGACTGTCTAAAAAATAATAATAATAATAATATAATTGAGTATTTTTCTATTACATTAAATACTCTTTTAAAGTATGATTTTTAACACAAGTTACATTTTGGCTGGGTGTGGTGGCTCACATCTGTAATCCTAGCACTCTGGGAGACCGAAGCGGAAGGATCGTTTGAGCTCAGGAGTTCGAGACCAGCCTGTGCGAGAGTGAGACCCCGTCTCTACTAAAAATAGAAATAAATTAATTGGCCAAATAAAACTATATAGAAAAAATTAGCCCGGCATGGTGGTGCATGCCTGTAGTCCCAGCTACTTGGGAGGCTGAAGCAGGAGGATCGCTTGAGCCCAGGAGTTTGAGGTTGCTGTGAGCTAGGCTGACGCTACTGCACTCTAGCCTGGGCAACAGAGAGAGACTTCTGGGCTGCTAGTTATACTGGAATGTAAGTGATTTTAATTATCTGCGCACACAAGTTAGATGTTACTCCAAAAAAGAAAAAAACAGAAGAGAGACTCCTATCTCTCGCATGACCAGTTTTCCAGTATATGAGTCTACTGCACTTTTATCCCACAGCAATGTTGGATGGTCAGCAGGCTGTGGACTGGGTAAGCTGTTCATGTGACAGGTCCCAGACTGAAGAACTTAATTCTTTTTGTAAAAAGTTTATTCATTTATTTTATTTCTTTTTTTTTTTTATTTTTTATTTTTTTGAGACAGAGTCTCACTCTGTTGCCAGGGCTGGAGTGCCTTGGGGTCAGCCTAGCTCACAACAACCTCAAACTCCTGGGCTCAAGTGATCTTCCTACCTCAGCCTCCCAAGTAGTTGAGACTACAGGCATGCACCACCATGCCAGGCTAATTTTTTCTATGTAGTTTTATTTGGCCAGTTAATTTCTTTATATTTGTAGTAGAGACAGGATCTGGCTCTTGCTCAGGCTGGTTTTGAACTCCTGACCTTGAGTGATCCTCCTGCCTCGGCCTCCCAGAGTACTAGGATTACAGGTGTGAGCCATCATGCTTGGCCGTATTTTATTTCTAAGATATAGAATTCAGTGGTTTTTTTAGTATATCTGCATCAATTTTTAAATAGTACGGAAAAGATAAAAACTTAATAGTACAGAGAAATTGATAAGATTATTTGCTTTATTATGATTTGATTCTTCATTTTGAACATTTATTAATTAATAAAAAATTCTGGGCCAGGCGCGGTGGCTCACGCCTGTAATCCTAGCTCTCTGGGAGGGTGAGGCGCGTGGATTGCTCAAGGTCAGGAGTTCGAAACCAGCCTGAGCAACAGCATGACCCCCGTCTGTACTATAAATAGAAATTAATTGGCCAACTAATATATATAGAAAAAATAATTAGCCGGGCATGGTGGTGCATGCCTGTAGTCCCAGCTACTCGGGGGGCTGAGGCAGGAGGATTGCTTGAGCCCAGGAGTTTGAGGTTGCTGTGAGCTAAGCTGATGCCACAGTACTCACTCTAGCCTGGGCAACAAAGTGAGACTCTGTCTCAAAAAAAAATAAAAATAAAAAAAATAAATTCTGAAAACTAAGTTCCCCATCCTAGGAGATAACAGAAAAGTAAGGCAGGAAATACCATTGTCTCTTCCCTCAAAAAACTTACATTCCATTTGAAAACAAAACATTCAACAATAAAATGATGTAGTTAGCAGCATACCATAAGTGTTACATTTTTTAGCCTTTTGGCCGTGTGTGGTGGCTCACACCTGCAATCCTAGCACTCTGGGAAGCCAAGGTGGAAGGATTGCTTGAGCCCAGAAGTTTGAGGTTGCTGTCAGGAGTTAGAGACCACCCTGAGCAAGAGCGAGACCCTGTCTCTACTGAAAAAATAGAAAAAATTAGCTAGTGTGGTGGAGCATGCCTGTAGTCCCAGCTACTCGGGAGGCTGAGGCAGGAGGATCACTCGAGCCCGGGAGTTTGAGGTTGCTGTGAGCTAGGCTGATGCCACGGCCCTGCAGACCAGGCAACAGAGTGAGACTCTGTCTCAAAAAAATAAAAAAAAAAAATTTTTAACTTTTTTTAATTAAGGGAGTTGCCTTAAGAACACATCCAGTTGGCCCGAGTTGGGGAAAGTAATTTGTCCCTTTAAACTTGTGTCCTCTGCCTGGTATTTTTTCCCCTTGGAATCTATTCCCCTTGAAATTTAACACGAAGCCACTGAAGTTGAAAATGTATTTTTATTAAATTGTTGGTATATTACAGAGATAAGGAAATGTGCAAAGGAGAGGGGTAGCAGTAAGTTGGTCCTGTAATTTAATACTATACAAATATTTTTCCAACTGTTTCTTTGCAGTGAAGAAACAACTGGTGATATCAGTGATTCCATGGATTTTGTACTACTCAACTTTGCGGAAATGAACAAGCTCTGGGTACGAATGCAACATCAGGGCCATAGCCGAGATAGAGAAAAAAGAGAACGAGAAAGACAAGAGCTGAGAATTTTGGTGGGAACAAATTTGGTGCGCCTTAGTCAGTTGGAAGGTGTAAATGTGGAACGTTACAAACAGGTTTGTATTTTTTTACTTGTCATCTCTTCTTATATTGTGAGATACTAACTAAATCTTATTTTTAAAATCCAAGTATTTTTGTTATTAATAAATTAATACTACATTGCAAAACATTTTAAAATGGCTTTTTTTGGAGAAGACCTAAATAAACTGAAAGATAGACACACTGTGTGGGACTACTTAATGTTGTCAAGTTAGTAATTTTCCTTAAATTGATCTAGAGATTCAGTGTGATCTCAGTTAAAATCCCTGCAGGCTATTTTGTAGAAATCAACAAGCTGCTTCTAAAATTTGAGGTTACAGTAAGCAATGATGCCACTGCACTCCAGGCTGGGCAACAGTGAGACCCTGTCTCTTAAAAAAAAATTTTGCTCTAAAACTACACCGCTAGGATTACGTAGTGGCTCACACCAGTAATCCTAGCACTCTGGGAGGCTGAGGCGGGTGGATCGCTCAAGGTCAGGAGTTCAGAACCAGCCTGAGCAAGAGCGAGACCCTGTCTCTACTAAAAATAGAAATTAATTGGCCAACTAAAAATATATAGAAAAAATTAGCTGGCATGGTGGTGCATGCCTGTAGTCCCAGCTACTCTGGAGGCTGAGGCAGGAGGATTGCTTGAGCCCAGGAGTTTGAGGTTGCTGTGAGCTAGGCTGACGCCACGGCACTCTAGCAACAGAGTCAGACTGTGTCTCAAAAAAAAAAAACTACAGTAAGTTCGTGTGATATTGGTGAAAAGGATAGACACGTAAATCAATGGAGGGAATAAAGCAGGGATTGCCAAACTTTTCCCGTAAAGGACCAAACAGTAAGTAGTTTTTGGCTTTGCACACCATATGGTCTACGAATAAATACTACAGGTATAGTGCAAAAGCAGCCACAGTCCATATGGAAGTGAATAGGCATGGCTGTGTTCTACTAAAACTTTGTTTGTAAAAACAGGCAGTGAGCTAGATTTGCCAGTATCTGGATTGGATAATCCATACATAGACCTGCATATATATGATCAGTTATTTTTGTAAAAGTGCAAAGGCAACCTTTTCAACAAATGGTTCTGGAACAATTGGACAGCTATATGCAAACAAATTTCAGTCAATTGAAACCTGAAACAAAGTTCAGTCAAACTGAACCTTGACTTCCCACATATCATGTAGAAAAACTCTAAAAATGGATCAGAGACCTAAATATGAAACTTAAAAGTATTAGAAGAGGCCGGGCGCAGTGGCTCATGCCTGTAATCCTAGCACTCTGGGAGGCCGAGGGGGGAGGATCACTCAAGGTCAGGAGTTTGTAACCAGCCTGAGCAAGAGTGAGACCCCATCTCTAATAAAAACAGAAATTAATTGGCCAACTAAAAACTGTATAGAAAAAATTAGCCGGGCATGGTGGTGCATGCCTGTAGTCCCAGCTACTCAGGATGCTGAGGCAAAAGGATTGCTTGAGGTTTGAGGTTGCTGTGAGCTGGGCTGATGCCATGGCACTCTAGCCTGGGCAACAGAGTGAGACTCTTTCTCAAAAAAAAAAAAAAAAGAAAAGGAAATGTTTATGACCTTGTATTATACAAAGATTTCTGAAGACACAAAAAGTACAAACCATAAAGAAAAAAACTGATAAAATGGGCTTCGTTCTTACTTTTGCTAAGTAAAAACTTTTGCTAAGATTTTTTTTTGTTTAAAAACGTGTATAATTTTCAAGTTTAGAAATGAAGTATATGTGAGAAAAATCTTAAATATGATTTTCAAGTTAGTAGTTCAAATATGTTAATTAAAGGAGTAGCTTAGTGGCCAGATGCGGTGGCTCATGCCTGTAATCCTAGCACTCTGGGAGGCCGAAGCGGGCGGATTGCTTGAGGTCAGGAGTTCAAAACCAGCCTGAGCAAGAGTGAGACCCCGTCTCTACTATAAATAGAAAAAATTAATTGGCCAACTAATATATATAGAAAAAATAATTAGCCAAGCATGGTGGCATATGCCTGTAGTCCCAGCTACTCAGGAGGCTGAGGCAGGAGGATTGCTTGAGTCCAGGAGATTGAGGTTGCTGTGAGCTAGGCTGATGTCACGGCACTCTAGCCCGGGCAATAGAGTGAGACTCTCTCTCAAAACAAAAAGGAATAGCTTAGGATTTTAAACTCTTACATGTGTTTTTTTCCTTCTAGATTGTTTTGACTGGCATATTGGAGCAAGTTGTGAATTGTAGGGATGCTTTGGCTCAAGAATATCTCATGGAATGTATTATTCAGGTAGGTGGGAACATTTATTTCATTTTTTAAAAGGACTCATTTTATCTTTCATTAAATTTGATTGTTTTGAAAAATATCTTTTTAGAATAGAAAATAAGCTTTCCTGAATAAAGGTTTTTCTTATAACCAACTAAAACCTTGGTCTTTGAATTGATGTGGTTTTTTTTTCCTCAAAAATATAGGAAAGTGTAATCTCTGAGTTTCCTAGGTCTTACTAGCTTTAGTTTAATTTTAGGTGTACTTTGGTTAGTGGAATATTTCCATCTGGGTTTATGTTTAGAGAGGCTCAAAAATAGTGTATTTGAGTTGAGTTGTATAAGATTAAAATGGTTTTTTCCTACATATGTGAACTTTAAATACCATACATGAGTTCTGAATATTACTGGAAATGCTTTTACTGATATCCATCAATTATTTGATTTTCAGGTTTTCCCTGATGAGTTCCACCTCCAGACTTTGAATCCTTTTCTTCGGGCCTGTGCTGAGTTACACCAAAATGTAAATGTGAAAAACATAATCATTGCTCTAATTGATAGGTAAGACCTTCTAACACTGGAGGGTAAATGCTCTGATTTGGGAATGATGAATAAGCCTTGTTTGTGAAATACTTGTTTCTATCTTCATTATATATATTCTTTAATGTCATTATATTAAAAATAATTTAGCTCTGTGAGTGTGGGTATGCCTAGGTTAGGCATGAAAGAGATTTAGCTTTTAATTGTGCAGGGGGCATGGAGATAATGAATTTTTAATCTATGCACTTCATTGACATTTAAAGACATTGTTGTACAGAACAATTATTTGAATCTTACAAATCCAGAGATCACTGAAGAACAGAATTTGTTTTTTTACCATGATGTAAGTTATCTTTCAGTGAGAACTGATTTAATTTAGAATTTATCAAGTAGCCATAAGATATAGATGATTAAGAATGCTCAAGTAATCACCCTATCATCACATTTTCTTAAAGAAGAATTTTAAGAAAATGATACTTAAAGTATCATTTTAAATATGTTTAGAAGAACCCCTTTTAAATTTTAAAGAAATTTTAAATTTTAAAGAAATAAATTTTATTTTCTTAGCCATTGGTCTTACTTGGTTAGAAATATAAAACTTGGGGCTAGGTATAGTGGCTCATGCATATAATCCCAGCACTTTGGGAGGCAGAGGCAGGAGGATCACTTGAGGCCAGGAGTTCATGACTAGCCTGGGCAACATAACAAGACCTCCATCTCTATAAAACAAAATAATAAAAAAAATTAGCCAGGTCTGGTGGCATATGCTTGTAGTCCTAGCTACTTGGGAGGGCAAGGTGGGAAGATTACTTAAGCCCAAGTGTTTGAGGTTGCAGTGAGCTATGATGACACCACTGCACTTTCACCTGTGCAACAGAGAGAGACCCTGTCTCAAAGGAAAAAAAAAACAAAATTAAAAAACTTGGCCTTTGATAATGACTTTAACAAGTGACTCCTTACCAACCATGCTGTGTGGTAGTACATAACATCTGTCATACTTGTGAGCATTGTCATGAAACCGGAAACGGAAGTGAAGATTTATTTCTGCAAATACCTTTTCTTATTTTTTTAACTATGTAATTAAATTATTAGTTCTAAAGTATGAGAATTTATATAACAGAATTCTCCAAATTATCAGCTTAGTTCTAGGCAGCAAAGTTACATGTTTATTGGGCCTACCCTTATATGAAGCTAGAAACTGGAATTTTCCCATGTTGGATATAATGCATTTAGCCATCCCTGTCAGTAGTAATTTTAAATGTAGATGTAGCTGTGACCCTGACAAACACTTAATAATAATGGAACACACATTATTTGAAAAGTATAAGATATAGGAAATAAAGTTAACTTTATTACTTTTGGAATTCGTTGTATTTTAAACTTTATAGTAGTAAAAATGAAGAATCTTAAAATAGTCAATGTACTTTTATTTTTTAAAGATTATTTATTTAAATAATGGCTGTTGAATACATTTGTCACTTTAATGTATTTCTCTCCATATGTCCTTAATTAGGTTTCAAAGAGTTTTTTTTTTATATATATTAGTTGGCCAATTAATTTCTTTCTATTTATAGTAGAGATGGAGTCTCGCTCTTGCTCAGGCTGGTCTCGAACTCCTGAGCTCAAATGATCCGCCCACCTCGGCCTCCCAGAGAGCTAGGATTACAGGCTTGAGAAAAGAGTTTTTTTAAATTGGCCTACTGAAAGTCTGTTGAGTATGGCATGAAGTAGAAAAGCCTATGAGATGAGCCATCGTTGGCAAAACCATGTAGTTAACGATGAATTGAGGGAAAGATCAACTACACTCGACGTGTTCCTTTAAAACCTTTTTACTATTCTAGGAGAAATACACTCATAAAATACAGAAAAGCAATAAAGAATGAAATGTCATCCATGATCCCACTACCCAAATCCCTATATCTTTTAAAATAAAGATTGTTTGCTTTTTTAGGTTAGCTTTATTTGCTCACCGTGAAGACGGACCTGGAATCCCAGCAGATATTAAACTATTTGACATATTTTCACAGCAGGTGGCTACAGTGATACAGGTTTGTATAGCTTTTCTCCTAAGTTCTCAAAACTTTGAAATTCTTTGCTGGTAGATCCTTTTGTAATTGTTTAAAATAAATTGTATGGTTTTCTAAATATTCCAGTCAAGACAGGACATGCCTTCAGAGGATGTTGTATCTTTACAAGTCTCTCTAATTAATCTTGCCATGAAATGTTACCCTGATCGTGTGGACTATGTTGATAAAGTTCTAGAAACAACAGTGGATATATTCAATAAGCTCAACCTTGAACAGTAAGTCAAAGTTATATTTTTGTGAAAATCTTCATAGGACACTTTTTTTGTCCCAGATTTGTTTTTCTTGTTTTAAGCATGTATTAAGATTGTCATATTGGGTGCCAAATCGGGGCAGAAAGTGGTTACCAATTACTTGGTTGTGTACATTAATGAAGGAAGAGTGGTACTCATGGACCATAGGTAGTTTTCAGGGACCAGTGTCTCCAGTTCAGACCCCTTTTTTGTATATGAATGAGCTTGTTTTTAAACTGGTAAGGAAACTTCGTCAAGCAGTATTTCTGTAAGAAATAATTTCCTTACAGATGAGTAATTGTGAGAAACTAGGGGCATATACATATTTAAGGTGCAGAATTAAATTGTTTTAAATTTTTTTTTTTTTTTTTTGTATTTTTAGCTTTGAAAGTATAATATGCTGTTTCCTACTCAAAGCTTCCTCAACTATTCTTTCCTAGACCTGTGGCATCCTCTAGTGGCCACCGTGGGCAGTTCTAATCCTGTTGCCTTTCCTGGCAGTTCCCTTTGTGTCCCATTGCCCACTGCTCTGGAATTGGGTCCAGCCAGGCCCCTTCTTTTCTCGTTGTTATTCAGAATTTCACCTCATGTCATCTTTTTCCTTTCCATCTCCCTTCCAGTGGTTCAGCTGCATCAGGAAAATTTCTTCCTCTTCGTCGTCATCTTCTTTTTTTTATCTTTTTATTACCTTTTTTCTTTTGGTCATTCTCATTTTTCTGTGAACTAAAAGAGTCTAGATCTTGAATGATAAGTGTGAGAGAAAAATGAATAAATGTGAGAGAAAATTAAATGATATCTTCCCCCAGTAAGTGAGTTTTAAAGTAAAAACAGACCAAATAATTAGAAATAACCAGTCTCTAAAGAGGTTATAATAAATGCCCACATATGCTTCAATGTCCTCAGTAGCTCCTACAAGCTACTACTACTTTAAATTAAACCTGATTTTTCTTAATCACCAACATCTGGCACAGAAGATATAGTTTTTGTATTTTTCTATTCTGTTGAATTCTTGGTTTTGTGTGGATTTTTTTTTTCTACTTATTTTCATCATGAACATACAAATAGTATTGGCTGCTCTAGGAACCAAACTACCATGTTTCCCCAAAAATAAGACCTACCCATAAAATAAGCCCTAGCAGAATTTCTAAACATTTGTGTAATATAAGCCCTACCCCGAAAATAAGACCTAGTGATGGGCATGACTATGCAGCATATTTGCACAACCCATGCATTTCATCGTGGAGTGGTAAAGAAGATGAGCAACTCTTCTCATCTGCCCCGTCGTGACAGCTACTATCCCAGAGGTGACTGGAAAGGTATGGGCAGCCCCACCAACAAGGTTGGCTCCCCCGTCAGGTCCCAGCCATCCTGTGCGTGCTGCAAGCTGAGGCTTTGAGGGGAAAATAACACATCCCCTGAAAATAAGCCCTAGGGTGTCTTCTTGAGAACAAATAAATATAATACCCTGTCTTATTTTCGGGGAAACACAGTACTACTTAAAATACTTTCCTTAGAAATGTTGTCAAATTCTAGACAATCATCTTAACTCCAGCTTTACAATCTGTTCATGAGTTGGAGATGATCTTTTTTTGTATCTCTAGAACAATCATAGATGAATAAATGTTTGTGTGTAGATAGCCATCTTTATCCTCTTCGAAGGTGATCATTGGACTGTTCTGGAGCATTGTGATTCACTTGACCCATTTCCTTTAATGTGTAAATGAAAAATTTCAAATACTTATGAAACAAGCACTATTTGTATATATAGAAAGTTAATTTTATTCATTAAAGGGCTGCTGTTTTTCTTTTTGTAGTATTGCTACCAGTAGTGCTGTTTCAAAGGAGCTCACCAGACTTTTGAAGATACCTGTTGACACTTACAACAATATTTTAACAGTCTTGAAATTAAAACATTTTCACCCACTCTTTGAGTACTTTGACTATGAGTCCAGAAAGAGCATGAGTTGTTATGTACTTAGTAATGTTCTGGATTATAACACAGAAATTGTCTCTCAAGACCAGGTAAGAGAATACCTACATGCTATTTTAGGGAAACAGTGTAGTTACAATTTTAGACCTGGAGACCTAGACACTTGAGGTGGGTGGGGAGGGTAATTCACTACTAAAGAAAAGTTACAAGTAGCTTATTCATTATATAAATTAAAAAATTGGAGATGTATAAAGAAGAATTATAAAACACAATCCCACCAGAAAGAGAATAACCACTGTTAATTAACATTTGATGAATCTCTTTCCAGATTTTGTCCATATGTGTGTGTATTGACATGCATGTATCAACTTTATCACCGAAAAAAAGAATTATCTTCCTGATACTATTTTGTAACTTACACAACTGGAAACACTTTTGATATGGATTTACTGATGGTTTCACCTCAGTGGGTTTCTTGTGTGTCTCATGTTGTAGGTGGACTCCATAATGAATTTGGTATCCACATTGATTCAAGATCAGCCAGATCAACCTATAGAAGATCCTGATCCAGAGGACTTTGCTGATGAGCAGAGCCTTGTGGGCCGATTCATTCATCTTCTGCGATCTGAGGACCCTGATCAGCAGTACTTGGTATGAGTTAACTCTTGCTATAACCCTTCATCAGCTCCTAGTGAAATCACTTCTATATGTGAAATCACATATGGAAGTGCTCAAAGTTTAATTCAACTTTTGGTCTTAGAAGGCTTTGGAAGAATTGAAACTGAATTAAAGATTCATGGCATAATTTGCATAATTGTTTATAAACTTATAAAGAATATCAGAACAAGTCAGTTACTCTAATTTCTTTTGAATACTGCTTGAGAATTGCAGAAAAGCCTGGCTCATAATTTTAGGTGTCTCCCGTAATTATTCTATGTTCATTTTCTTTCTGAACTGTATTGCTTTTAGAAATGTTTAGTTGCTTATTGTAGTAAACTTTAAAAACATAAGAAACATAATCCTTATTCAATTTTATTTTTCTAAGTTTTCCAAATATAAGTTGTATTTGTTGGTCACATTGAAAATGTGTGAAAGATTTTAAAATTCAGTTTGCCTTTTCCTTAACCCTTTTTTCCTGATAAAGAACAAACAGATGAGGTTCTCTCTTTATCATTAGTCTTCAATAAGTCTTTGTGAAATAAATAAAATATGTTGCCTGAATGTGGGTATTGGATACTGCATAGTTTATTTTAATGAAGGGTAGTGTGATTGGCTGCTTAATTATTGTTTGGAAAAGTAGTTTACCCATTGCTGGATGCATAAGGCTGTTGGGTTACTATAATGAAAAACACCTTTGCTTATGCATATGTCCTAACTATCTCCCTCTGTTGACTTTCTTTGTCGTAGTTGATACTCTCATACTCCTTCATAATCAGTGTGAAATAAGAGGCTGGCTTCTGTTGTTAGTATGACAGTCTGTGACTTGGCTTAGTAACAAACATTCCAAGCCCTGTAGTATCATGTTCTATGAGCTGCGTGATCTGTACACAATGACTGTCTGATTGGTCAAGGATTTTAACCGATTTCCTCATATTTCTATTTGAAATTGTATGTATTTGTGTGTTTGTGTTTTCATATTCTGTTGCATACCAAAGGTAGTGGTTAGGAAGTGTGCCTTCCACATGTATATGGCTGATTAGTTATTCCAATGTGCAGAGACATTTAAGGACAGGATCTTTAGCTCTCTTACCCATGTATTATGGCAGAGAAATTTATAAAACCTGAATATGTTACATATTGTGTCACACATATTAAAAATATCTTATTTTTAATTTGAATTCTGTGGTTTTCTTGTCTATTTCTTTTTTTCTGAAATAATAGTATTTTTCCAGAAACAACCATGCTTTATAATGCTTCTTTTAGAGTGCATTGGCATTTGCCTTGATTTAAGTGGTCTTAATATTTTTCTAAATAAGGAGATATGATATACCAGCAATATGCATATAGCTGTTTTTTGTTATAACAATAGTTAACATTTTCTGAGCATATTCCTTGTGCTAGGTACTGGTAACAGGTCATATGTGTTATTTAATCTTCCCAACAACCCTAAAAGAAGTATACTACCCCATTTTGCAAATGAAGCTAATGGCTAAGAGAAGGTAAATAGTAAATAATTTGCCCAGGATCACACAGGCAGTAAGTATTAGAATCCTTTTAAATGTGATACTGTCAGTTTACTAGAGAGCCTGCATTCTTGAGAACAAAGTATACTTTGTACATGTGTGTATAAAAATATATTTAACCATATCTACTTCTAATAGCTACCTTGGCCAGGTTACACAACCTATCGAAACCTCAGGCCTCCCCATTTGTCTCTAGGGTGATTGTGATAACTTGAGGAGACAAATACACAAAGTACCTATCATAAAGCCTGGTACATTGTAGGTATTCACAAAATGGTAGCAATGATGATTAGAACTCCCACTTTGTTTTATAAGTGATTAATCATAGTATGAAAAAGGTTTTTTAAAAAGTTTTTTTTTTTTTTTT